>JARK01000228.1:86640-99750 GCA_000688135.1 Ancylostoma ceylanicum | reverse complement strand
GGAGAGGGATCGTCTCAGAGCCCTTAGATTAGCTAAGTTAAACAGATCCGAAAAGTGTCCTGATCCCACGACTGGAAATGTTTCTCTTGAAGTTGATTCATCCGCTCCTTTATCTTCTTCTGATGCAAGAGCCACAACTGACAGCTCTATTCAGTCAGTTGTTTCGGAAAACAGATAATACGTCCTCGGACCGTTGGTGGTGGTATTTTTTGTTTGTCTACCAATATAAGATCGTTGCCTAAAAACGCCCACTCCCTCGCTTATTTGATAGTGAATTTTGACTACGGAATTGTAGCCCTCTGTGAAACATGGATGAAATCTAACATCGAAATGAGTGATCTATTAGGCGAAATTTGCTCCTCTTACGAAATTTTTAGATGTGATCGGCCTAGAAAAAGAGGTGGGGGCGTTGCTATACTTGTAAAGAGGGCCCTTTTACCTAATTTAGCTTTCCAAGAAACAGCTAGTGATGGATATGAAATTATCGCATGTGATTTGCATACACTTCAGGGGAAAGTACGAATCATACTTGCATACAGGGCTCCTGCGTGTAATTCTGGTAAAACGGATCAGTTAATTAAATGTATCAGTGATCTTGCCTCCTCAGATTTCCCGTGCATTCTTATGGGAGACTTCAATTTCCCTGATGTGCAATGGAATGAGGGAAGCACGCCATCTTCCTCACTCAGTAAACGATTTTCGGAATTTCTAGCCAACCATGACTTTGACCAACTTGTCAAATGCTGCACTAGAGGCAATCACATTTTAGACCTTCTTTCCTGTAATCAGACCCAACTAGTTGGTGATGTTAAGGTGGGTTCCCCTGTTGGTAACAGCGATCACTCTGCTGTCGAATTTAGACTCAAAATCTCAGTTCCTCCCAAAAAATCTTCCCTCAAGCGCGACTTCAACAATACAGATTATAATCTCGTCAATGCATATCTGGGGGGAATTGACTGGATTGGCTCGTTCAGCACAGTTTCTAATGTGAATGATATGTACGAAATGTTCATCTTTATTCTCAATCACTGCATTGAACAATTCGTTCCTTTTACACATGCTGGCAAGTCCAAACGCGCTTTCCCCCTTTATCTTCACAATGCCTTTTTCTCCAAGACTAAAGCTTTTGAAATAGCCACGCTCAGCCAAAATCCTTCTGATTGGTCTGATTATAAGAGGTTGTCGAAGAGGTTCGATTCAATGTTGTATAGATACGATCGAATGGTAGAAAGGAAAGTAATTGAATCCAATGACAAAACTTCTTTGTTCAAGCTAATCAAAGCAAAACTTAAATGCGATAGCAGTGTTCCGACACTCCTCAAGATGGATGGATCTAGGGTGGTAACGGGAGAGGAAAAAGCTGAGTTGCTAGCAGAAACGTTCGAGCAGGTTTACACGAAGTATGAAGCCACTTTGACTGGACATCTCTATGGTAGCTATAGTCAAATGCCTGACTCTCTTTGGTTTAACTACTATGAAATCTTTGAGATGATCCAGAAACAACCAAGTAGTTTCTCATTGACTCCTGATGGAATTCCTTTTGCATTCATCAAAAAGGTTGCAGCTTCCATAGCTCGACCCCTGGAATATATTTTTAACTTAAGTTTGTTCCGAGCGGAAATCCCAGTAAGGTGGAAGCACTCCTATGTTACACCTCTTAGAAAGAAGCAACCTTATAATGACCCTTCTAACTATAGGCCGATTAGTATTACGTCGATGTTGTGCAGAATTTTTGAGAAGATACTAAAGAAAACTATTGTTAAGCATTTGGATAACAATAACGTCTTATCCCCCGACCAGCACGGTTTTCGCAAAAATCGTTCAACGGTAACACAAATGCTTGAAACTCTAAACGACTGGACTTCAGCGCTGGATGTGACGAAAAACATTGATGTAGTTTATTTTGATTTTGCTAAAGCATTTGACAAGGTTCCTCATTCTTTGCTGCTTTTAAAGTTAAAGCACGTGGGTATTCATCCAAGGATATTGCGCTGGATTGAGAATTATCTGTCTAGTCGTACGTTTCAAGTTCGTCTCAACGATACATTTTCAAGTATCAAAGAAGCACCCAGTGGAGTTCCACAAGGCTGTGTTTTGTCACCAATTCTATTTAACATATACACATATGAGTTACCCCATGTAGTCACAGATGCGGGAGTCACCTGCAAAGTTTTCGCAGACGACATGAAGATATATAGCGCATTTGACCCTAGTACAAATGACAACCTCCTTCAACCAGCTATTGACATTGTCTACAACTGGTCAAAGTCATGGTGTTTACCTCTATCGGAAAGCAAAACCTCAGTGCTTCATCTAGGTAAAAATAATCAGAATAAGAACTATTTCATTGGTGACTTTCCACTCAATAAGGTAACCGAAGTTCGTGACTTAGGTTTTTTAATTAACAAAGATTTATGCTTCACTTCGCATTGTATTGATATTGCTAATAGAGCTGAACGTCGATTAAATCAGCTGTTTAGAGCGCTGCTTACCAAGGATCCTATTGTATTGATTAAAGCTTATAAAACATACGTTAGACCTTTACTTGAATATGGCACGGTCATTTTTGCTCCCCACAAAAAGAAAGACATTGTACGACTAGAAAAAGTCCAGAATAGTTTTACGAGGAAAGTATTCGTGCGAGCGCTCGGTTTCAACTACAACGCAATCCCTAGAGGCATTATCAGGAACACAATGCTTAACCTTGATTCTCTTCTAGAAAGGCGGCGCAAAATTGACCTCACCACTGTTAGGAAGATCATTACAGGCAAACTCGGTCTTAAAAGTAATAAGTTTTTCACTCTTGTTCCTTCCGTGACAAGAGGTAGCAAAAACAAAATTCTCTTGGCTAAGGCCAAATCGTCATACAAAAGGCACTTCTTTAAGTATAGAGCAGGACTTGAATACGTCAAATTCCTTAAAAAAAGCTCCATCCACTGGTAATAATTCTATTCATGTTATTTCCTAGACAGCACCACCTCCGTACTAGGGCTGTCATTTCTGTTTTCCACTGTCTGCTAACTTATGGTACTTTTATTGATACGTTTTATTGTTTTGCGTCAGGGTTTGTTTTGTTCGTGTTTCACTTTTTGCTTCTTTTATTCACGATTCATGTGCTCTGCACGTGCAATAAATGTTAAATGACTGAGCAAATTCACAAGTAAAGTCCTGCCCTAGGCGTCTTGGCATGAGCCTATTGTGTCGTAGACGATAGATGGTTTCCCGAATGGCCCCTTTCTCTGCTTGAACAGGCTTCAGGAAACCTTCTGGTCAACACTGGCTCGGTAACAGCTCCCTTCCTCCCAGGATTCTGGTACCTCCCAGGATTCTGGTAGGCTTTAGAAGACTTCGACCATCCATGTACAATAGGTCACAACTAATCCTCGGCTGCTGCGTTATCGTAAATTGTTCAGCCCCAATTCACTAGCCAAAATTCGTTCAAAAGTGGTTTCTCAGTTTATTTTACTGGATTTCGTAGAGAATGTCTACGTCACTCACTTCATTTACTCCCCTATGAGCTCCGCTTCAAATATGTTAGTGGCAAAGCCTGTACTACTGAATGGATAGAACTAGACTCTTTGAAATTCGTCCACCAAGTATTTTGAAGGAATCCTGTGAAATAATGCTCGCGCGCCTAGGCGTGAAAATATGGTCTAATTTCAAGGCTTACTCGAGGCTTTACTTACCAGAAAAGGAGTCACATGTCAATTAGCTATTGTTTACAGTAGGTGTTGCTCCCTTAAATATGCCCACATGGCCTGTGAGTTCGCTGAAGCGTTGCTGATTGGGGTCTGAAAAAAGCTATGCGCCAATAATTTGTGCGCACCCTGTACTCTTGCTCTGTTCAATACAGTGCTCTTCGGTGAAAACGCGGCCAACACCTCGACCGGAAGACGACAATGAGGGGAGCGGGAAGTTTTTCGTGATAGGAGCCAACTTCTACCACGAAAAATTTCCCGCTTTCTGGCTGGCGCCCGCTCGATATAGCCGATGATCAACGGGAGTCAAGGGGATCAAGGTGATCAAGGAACCAACTCAGTAACATATCTTGTAATATGATGAGCATAGCCGTTGGGCTTTCGTAACGTGGTTTCAATTCCACTCTAATTCTGATCACATTGGATCCGTATCTTCACATGGTGTCTTATTCAGCAACTGTTGTCCATTGCAAAGTTACTGGATTCCATTTCACATGTAATCTGAACCTACAGCCTTTTACATGGTACGTGCTCTCCTCTTTAATCCATATTGTCATACAGTGGTGGAAATTTTGATAGAGCACTACTGTCTGACACTGATCATGAGTGAAATGCTTATGTCAGCTTATTCGTAGAACCAGTAAACTCTGCGGATATCTCTGTGCCGCCCTTAAGCCTCCGTTCATAACTCAGACATTCGCTGGATTGTCATGTGCGCCCCAATCACAACAATCGGCTGTCTTTGGATGAAGTTTTAAGTTCCACTCAGAGTTTTGCCGCCAAGCGAGTTGTCATCGGGCGGCAGGTGAGGAACGGCGGCACGTCGTTGCCGCGGAACGCTCGGCGAGTTTTGCCGCGCGCGGCAAAAATGGTACGGGGCATTTCTTATCGCCGCTCACTGGGCGAGCTCGCGACGTGTTTGCCGCGGCAAAATACTGTGAGTGACTCCCCCTAGCGGGTTTAGCCACGGCGAGCTCGCCATGCGTAGCAGCCCGGTATGTTATAACGAGGGCGACTCGCCCGGCGGCAAAACTCTAAGTGGGGCTTTACTTGCCCTCGAGCTTTCACTTGCTGTTCGGTTACCTTTTTTGCTCTCGATCAGCAATAGAATAGCAATCGAATAGCAAGTGAATAGCAGTCATGGCAGCGCAACAGCAGTCACGGTCAGTCAAGAAAAACGTCATCCAAAGACCATACATTTTTAAGATTGGAGCGCAGGTGACATGTCACTCCAATCCTGAGAATGTCTGAGAATACCACGCTCGTTGCTACTCCATTATCATGACAATTAGCGAGAATTTTTCAGAGAAGGGTTGCCGTATTCTACTGTTCGCCTCTGCACCCATAGCTGGGTGGAATATCAAAAGTGGTGTCGTTGTTCGCACTTACAAGTAGCTGCCAAGTGCATGCAAAGTAAAGTAGCATGTCCGGAATCAACTCACAATCACGTAATTCATCTCGACTATTTTCAGAACTCATAACAAGAGAAGTACCGCAGGAACGTGTGGATTTGATAGCATCCTTATTGCCCCAGAGTGCCGATGTGATCGGACCCCTTTTTCAGAGAAGGGTTGCCGTATTCTACTGTTCGCCTCTGCACCCATAGCTGGGTGGATTTTGGTGAATGTGGAGAGAAAATACATGAACCAGTCGAAGGAAAATAAAACAAAATTGATTTTCCTTCACTAAGCCGCCAAAGCTTGAGAACTGAAAAAGAATTGCTTGCTCAGTGGAGGAAAGACGTCGCTGACTGGACATCTCACTAAACAGGAGGTCCGCAAGAACGATGGGATAATCTGAAGAGCCTGGAACGTGGGTTCACGAATGTGGTAGGAGCATATTCCGGTTCATCCATTTTCACTTTTCCGACGCCTACGAGAAAGTAGAGTCTACGATTCAGGGAAGGTTATTGCAGAGCATTTATAGAAAACGGTCTTTTATTTCAACAAGAGAAAGAAGGAACCTAGGACTGGAGCAGCCCTTTCGTAAGAGCGGGTACTCCGCGAGGACAAAGGTGCCCGCCCCTACCAAATTCTCACAGTTCCCGACCTTGTCACACCCATTGCAATTCACACAAGGTCAGCAGTTCGCTCCAGTTCACTTTGAATCGCCTCTCCTCAACTACTAGCCCTACACAATTCTCCAACAGCAACCGTTCTACGGATTCCATACGGTCAACCGTCAATCCGCTCTCAAGCAAAAGGATTCTTGGCCAGGCCAGACATATTGCAGCCTCCTGTTGATTTGCCGAGAAATAATATTTTCACCGCTTATAGTCTAACTCACAACAGTAACTTTTGTTCATGAACGTCTCCAATTTCGTAAAGAATGGGTAGGAATGGGTCAAAATTAGTTGTTTAGATTCGCAACCGCGTCAGTCATACATGCCCGTAACCAAACAAATATAGTATCACATTTCGACTTCGTGGATCAAACTATGAGAGAATTGCTGCGTACCAAAGCGATCGCAGAGTGTCAGGAGGATGTCGTATCCCCGCTCACAGTAGCTCCAGGTAAAAATTGAGATCAACTCTTAACCTGTCGTGGCTGAATCATTTTGTTGCTGAAGAATCCAGTAAGTTCGAAGATATGGCTAAAGCCTGGAACATGCTTAGAACTTATTGATTCTTTTGCACATTCCACCAAAAGTCTGGGTACCATCATGTATCGATACATCCGAGTTTGGGAAGTTCCTCTGATTCAGGGGCAAGAAAAAATTCGCACAATCATCGTGTTGCCTTTCGGTTTCGCATCATCCCCTTATATCTCCGTCAAAATATTTAAACTGTTTTTCGTGCGGGAAGACTTCTCGGATAGCGGCGTCACATTACTACTTGAAAAGTGTAGGGGAATTCCAGACAGCCATGGAGTTTGGCTCGGTTTTGAAATTGGACTGAAAGCTGGGCCAGTCAGGATTACGAGATATATGATAAGTGAAGCCGTGCGACGGCTCGGGAGATTGTGAAGCTCCAGATCACCTTCCTCGAAATAGCGGTTGGAGTTTTAGCAGTTGAAGTTTGTTTACGCATTCGATATTGTTTTAGACAATAACTCCCAACAGTACATGACGGCCATGAACGACAGAACGACTGAGGAAGCAGCACCACTCGATTGGCTTTTCCCAATGGATAGAGACGAGCACATCGAACTGGACTTTTTGGAACAAAAGCTGGAGGGTGACTTTTCCAGAAAGTTTGACGAAAGAACCCTCACCCACATGTTCGTACCAATGAACCAACGCCTCCGACCCGGAGTTACGTGCAATACTGCACTCAAAAAGCTGAAAAGAATGCGTGTTCAGAAATATTATCCAGTACCTATAGAGAGTTGCTCGCAAGTCGATTTTGATTCGTAGACGGATATCATCAAGGGGACAGAGGGCGAACTGAGGCTAGATAATGGAGGATTCATTCTCCACAAAAATAGCAGCATTTCCAAAATGCATGATCTCGAATATAGAATAGTAGATATTCTCAGGAGCCACAAAATAGACAAGCAATTCAAGTGGGTACTACGTGAAGAGAATGTCGTGGCGGACACAGCACCTACGATGCTCGATTACAATAACGAAGTATTCTCCCCACCATAACCCAACTTCTTCAGAACAAATGGAGAGGTGCAACTTGACAAGTCCAAAGAACCGATGCTCTGAGCTTAGTTAGCAAGCAGGCACTTGTGGAAGATAGGTTCGATCGGGCTGGTCTCTCCTCCAGACGTCATCGACGCAGCTTTACACTCCAAATTCTCATCATTCCCCTTCATGTTCTTTATTCCTGAACCTTTCCTCAAACTCTAGGGTACAGTGCATCCCGAACTTTGGCTTCGTTTAAACAGAGAAAGAAGTAAGAGTTTGGTTTCCGCAATTTTATCACTTACCGGTATACATTGCGATGTATGAAATGGTTTCGGCTAATATGTGGATGCTCATTGAGTCGTTAACCAAATTGACGTTCGTCTCCGCTGCCGAGAGTCGCTCAGACTAGAAACATTTTGATAACTACAGCGAGAAGACTGGTTTCAATGTTCTTTACTATAAAACATTACTTACTACTCAGAACAACAACGTACCGCACCATCTCCCATGCACTGTCCTAGCCAGTCATGGACAGGAAATCGATAAATTGAACCAGTATGCAAGTCCTTCACAAAAACACGGTTGCAGTACCAAGACTCACGGTGGCCTCGGCCAGAATTGTCCACCCAAATTCTTAGATAGCGGATCTCACCAAGGCTCCTGATACCAAATCTTTCATTCATATTTGGTGAAATTACAGATCTGATACCTGTGCCAATCACAGCAAGGAGTTTCTGTAATTACTTTATAAAATGATTGAAAGCTTCGTATTAAATAATTTCTATTTGTTTATTGTTCAAATTGTGATATTATGCTTCACAGGTTGTTATTTGAACACCTTTATTGGGCCTGACGTTTCAACAATTCGTCGTCCTCAGAGGCCTGAAAGTGGCTCATGTTTACCCGAATTTGCAATTTATCCCATCAAGTACTTCATCTCCCAGTGCGTTCAACTCGGGTTAACTAGATCACCGTGAGGTCTTCAGTAGAAGATGACACTTACCAGGTGCTCCACGAATCTAGCGGAGATGGATCCCGCTTCACGTTATAACAGAACAGCAGACCGCTGCTGGCGCGCTAACGCGGATCACTAGAGCGTACTGGTTACGCGTAAGTGATCTACAGAGATCTTATAGCTCGCATAATGATACGAAAGGCATAAGGTCACTGGTAACCGCCAAGTGCTCATTTCTGCTATTCAGTCTTGGGGCCCTTTTTGAGATCCAAAATGCCTCAAGGGCTTTCCTGGCTGATGTTTGCGATTCGGTTGCCAGAATAGTACACCTTATGTTGAAGTCAGCTCCACCGTGGCCTTCTTTCCTATGCTTTCCCAGAGGTGTTATCAGGCTTTCCCGTTTTTTGCTAGCGAGGTGTTCATTTATGCGTACCCACAGCGGTCTACCAGTCTCTCCAATATAGGTTGCCTGGCAAGTCAAGCATTCGATTTCATATATAACCCCCATTGTTGCACAGTCCCCAGATTTCCCATACGGACAGATCACACAGTTTTCCGACATGCAGGCCCTGTCGTAGAGTCTGTTTCTGACCAACTGACGCTTGATGTTATCGTTAGGGATATTCACTAAAACAACATCGTCGTGAAGTTGGGCTCGAATTAGACACTGCCTGATTTCGGTGCTTATCTTGTCGGAAATAAAGGGTAAACATAATGGGAGCTTATTGTTACGCGATTTCCTTGGGATGGGGATGTGTGATTTTCTTGTTCTTCTTGCTCTTGTCTGGTAACCGTTACTGTGTAATATATCGGATATTTGAGATAAAGAGGACTGGCGCTCTTCTTCACCACTACAGACACCTAGAGCCGTCTTGAACATGTTACGAACTACAGCACGTTTTACGGCTGCAGGGTGTGCTGAAGAAGCGTGTACGATGATGTTTTTTGAGCTCTCCTTGCGATACCATTTTACGTTCAACATACCATTCGAAGTTTCATCTGTGTGTTTAGGTATGGGAGCCAACCGTTACGTGGAGTTTCTCTAGTTGGAGTTATGTACTGCGACTGTTGATTGAGAACTTTGAAGCATTCATCCATTTCGGACTGCGTCGAAGTTACAATGCAACAGTCATCGATGTAGCGGCAGTACAACAGAGGAAACCGTGAGAGGACAGGCTGTTCAATTTTGCTCATGAAGCAGACGGCAAGCACTGGTGCAAGCCTCTGCCCCATTGCAAGACCTCATTGTTGGCAGAAATATGTTCCCGACCATTTGAAAACGTTGCAGCCGAGACATTCCTTGATTAGAAGCATTATGTGTTGTCGACTCATTCCGTACATCTCTATGGTTCGGCAATGCAAATCAAGCAATTCAGATAATGCTTGAAGAGCAGCACTGTTTGTGACGTTGGTATATAGAGACCTCAGAGAATCGTGCAGCTCTATCCTCCGACAATAGCAGCACTTCTCGCCTAGCACACCGACAAGTGCTGCTAAATCGTCGCGACTATATCCGTACTTGTCATAACTTCGCCCTTAAGGTGCTGATACTCCAGCTCTACAGTGCTGCCAACTGGGCTTGGCCCCGTCCACATCCTCGCCCTAATGTAGTCATACTTTTGTCCAACACTGCTGTCAAAGGAGTGCTGCATCACCATAGCCCCGCCCCACAGTGCTGCTCAAAAAGATGTTACTAGATGCACTCCCAGCCCATCTTTGTGGCCTAGTGAAGTGACTGGGCTGTGAAGCCTTGCTTGGGAGTCCCAGCCACTTCACCTGCTCCATTGTTGAAAGAGCACGAAAATACAAGTAAAATTTATTATGCTAAGATACCAAACGCTTCAAAACAGTTGAAAAAAAAAAACAGGACCAATACAACTACAAAATACCAGCGTCCTTTAAACGTTTTGACGACAAAACAAGCACACACCTCATAAGTCAGGTGAACACGTAACTCATGACCCGTAGCATGCTTCACAACGACGCTTTCGTCGCGATCCTTTACCTTAAAAGTTTTCGTGCAACCACTCATATGGCTACAAGCTATCCAACGCAAATTGTGTGATAAGATACGAGAACCTGTATTATTTGTGCTCATCATTTTTGTTCGTGTTAATCTCAGCAACGTTGTCGTTGTGAAGTATAGTGTGCATATTTCGGGCTGGCGTGCGAGTGACCGATATTCAGGCGGCTGTCTGCTGGAGCGCTGCCAGCAGTACGCCACGCGTCATGGCATGCGGTGCGCGCAGGCCACACCGAAATATACACACTGTATGCTATGGGCATATGAGTAATGTTATGATTGGGAACAAGAAAATATGAGTGGACATACCAGTAACATTTCGATTTCGAAAAAAATGAGGACTTCGTATGACAGGCACGTATCAAGTGAAAGTGTCTCACGCATGAAGATCCGGAAAAAAATTGGTGGAAATCGGAGAGCTATCTGAGCTGAAAAAAACAGCCAGCAATCTGATCGGCAGAAAAAAGCGCTGAAAAATTATCATATTATCATACGCAAAATTCTAACACTGCGTTCATCAGTGAAGAAGATGAAGAAGAGTAGAAATAGAGCAAAAAAGAAGAATATAACTGAAAATACAAAGCGTGTTTCACAATTTCGAGACACCTCCCCAAAAGACACCCTCAACTATAAGCAAACACTCGTTGAATCATTGCAACGGGCTAAAGCATCGTACGCGCATGCTCAATTCTGCTGGCTGTCTCAGTCGTTGCTTATGCGTGCTGCGCGCACTGCGGCTTTGAAACGTCGATGCACAATGCAAACTGAAAGGGAAAAAATGCGGCATGTCAACTTTTCCACGATGGAAGCATAAACAATTTCCGAAACGCTGCAGCTCTACAGGCAGACTAAACAAGGGCAGCGGCATTAGAGGGTAAGAGGATAAGATAAAGAGAGAGAAGAGAAAGAAAACATGAGATGGAGCAGAAAAGAACCAAACAGTGCCGCAGATATTACACGGTACTGTCACGAACAGCACGAAAACTCCAAAGCAAAACAGCTATCAACAAAGAGAGAATACACGATTAGAACACGGAAAAGGGAGAGGTTAGATGCAAAATTGAAAAAGGAGAGAAACAAAAACAAGGCAGAAACGAGCGTCCAAGTCTTCGAATTTTCAACCAAGAAAGAACTCACTCCAAGCCTCAGGTAGTGTTGCAGGTTGTCCGTCACTCCAACAGTGCCAGCCCTGTTCTCAAGCCGCAAGGACCTGAAAATAGAAAAGTGAGCACACAAACACACACACACACACACACACACACACACACACACACACAAATGGAGAATAGAACACGAAAAAGGGAGAGTAGAATAAGCCAGCAGAGAAACGAAGAGCACAGGAATACAACAAGAGGTGAAATAATAAACATCAGAACACACAGTACAACAAGAAAGTCAAAGAATGAAAGGAATTTTGAAAATCTGCGCTGATGCCTCGCTTGGCGCGCCATTTTTGGCCGTTCAAGTTTGAATTCAGCAGCATTCGTCATATATTCGCGGCAACAAATCAGCACTGCTGACATGCCTGCAGAACTTCTGCATAGTGTTTCCCCAAAAAAAGGGGGCGGTGCAGGCCTGGGCAGCTTATTAGCAATAGTGCTGCCCCGATGCAGGACAACCTCAATATCTGCTGCCCTCGTCAGAACAGATGATATCTTGCTGCTGCGCCCAAAATGTGGGCGGGCTGGCTGAACTCTCGGAGGATAGAGCTGCGCGATTCTCTGAGCGTTACATCAAATGATTCGACGACACAACGTTGATCGAAATTAGTATTGCGAAGATATTCAAGGAACTGAGCTGTGTTCGCCAAATGGGAAGGTATTTTGGTCAACAATTGGCTCACGATTTTGTTCAAAAACCAAGATATTCGGTCAGTTGGTCCGTTAACACAGCTGATGATCGGTCGAATGTGGTAGGTCTCCGGTAACATAGACTGTAAGGCATCTTTGGATAGCTTGTGGGTTTTAACTAAGCTGTAAAAAACTGGGCAGACTGATGCCTCTAGTTTGAGCCTGCTCAGAAACTTATCATTTAGACCTGCAGCTTTGCCGACTGTTAACCACACATGATTCAGTCTTTTGCACTGCGAATGGAACTCCTTTTCCGTGGTGCGTTTGTACAGGGTAGAATCACTTAAGTGGCGTTCGGTTATTGCACGATCAAGGTCTTGTGGCATGACTACAAACTCTCCCCCCTTGTCTCTGACAGACAGGCGAATGTTTCCATTTGATATTTGTTCCCGTACTTCCCTGAATCCCTGTTGCTGTGCACGTGTCAAGTTAGGAATATACGTACCCTTTCTTTCGTGAAGTATTGAAAATACACCCGAAGAGAGTATACGAAATTTCACATCTGCTTCTACGCATGGTTCAGGTTCTCTATAGAATGGCGATGGAAACGGGATGGGTGGCAGTGTTCTTCTACTGAGAGGTGTAGCAAGCTGGGTTTTTCGAGCATATTTTAGCCTAAGCTGGTCTCGTAATCTGTGCAAGCCCCCTACTACTTTCCGGAATATCGTGGCAGAGACCTTCTGCGCTGGTGCAAATGATGGACCGAGACTTAAGAACTCCCGAGCATTGCTAGAGATCTGAGCACTTCCGATTACAGTAACCCTTTCCGTCATATCATTGTTGGAGATGTTGTTCACGTGGGCGGTCGTAACTGGTGATTCGTGGTTTACTGGTTGGTCAACTTTAACTTTTGGACGGTTCACTTGGGATCTAACTAAAAGTCTGTCGAACTTTGCACACAGTGAAGACTTAGTGCTAGATCGAACAGAATCGCAAGCTGCTGCCCAGTCGACTGTGGAGCCATTGGACCTGCTTTCTACCTGCGTTCTTCCTCCTCATTGTCACGTGAC
>JARK01000228.1:46994-67975 GCA_000688135.1 Ancylostoma ceylanicum | reverse complement strand
TGGTCATTCCACGCGCATTCATTTTCAAAAGCAATCCGTGAACGCGCGGCCGATTTTGACCAATCTCACGAGGAATCGCGTGGCGACCAAGTCGCTAGCCAATCGCAGCCTGGGCATACCTCATGTTGTGAGTCGTCAGCGATTTCGCTCATTTTCTTGCTTCTTTTTCTTGAAAATTCTTTTTATTTCGATTCATTTGTCTAGGTTTCTCACTATAACAGGCTCTCTGCTCGAGATTTGATGAGAGTCTGGGTAAGTTTTTTCGTTTTCATGCAGAATCATTCCAATTTGTTCCCAAACTGTAGTATTTTATGATGAATTTCCTATTCATTGTCCATAACCGAATCCGCATTCTTTCAAATTGCGGATCTTTTACTAGAAATTTCAAAAAGACGACAAATAATAGTGTTCATGAGCTTAAATAGCGAGTTAGAACCAGTTTGAAGTGCTAAAATAGTCTTCGAAAACTAACTAAAAAGCCGTAATTCCAACTGGAAAGTTTTTTATTACGGCTTATTACCGCTAGATACGAAAAACAAGTGTGATTATAGCTTGAATATCTAAATTGCAATGAGTTGAGCCTAATGAATCATTCAGTGACATCGCCAATCATAAGCTGAACTGTGCCCTAGAACGCGATCCAGTCGCGGCGACTGAATCGCCCGTGCAAAACTCAGTCGCGGCGACCAAATCGCGTCGCTGCAAGTATGCCCCGGGCCATAACGGGCTTATTCTGTATGTGTGGCTGAAACGAAATTCTCTGATTGGTCAGTGATGGTGATTGCGAGATCGTATCAAAGAGAAGAGATGGGTACGGTGAGGTTCAAAGAAGAGCTCCAACGAAAGGGGAAGGAGAGGGAGGTAAGTCCACAGCTGTGTCGACGGTGCACCGGCATCGAAAAGTGGGGATACGTCTGGAGACAGGTCCACCAATGTCATGAGGGTGCGCCGACGTCGAAAGTCGAGGAAGACGGGTCCTTCAATATGATAAGGGTACGCCGGCGTCCAAAGTGGAGGAAGACGATTCCTTCGTTGTGATGAGGATACGCTGGCGTCCAAAATGGGAGGAGACGAGTCCATCGATATGATAAGGGTACGCCGGCGTCCAAAGTGGAGGGAGACGGTTCCTTCGTTATGATAAGGGTACGCCATCGTCCAAAGTGGGGGAAGACGGGTCCATCGTTATGATACTGCGACAAGGATGCGCCAGCGTCGAAGAGTGGAAAAATGGCTGGAGACAGGTTCAACGGTGGGTAAGCATGCATCGGCGTCCAAAAGCGGGTAAACACTTGCGAATGGGGTGACAGATGGAGAAAGGTGAGACAGGTGCAAAGTAGCTAGAAAATGTTCTTGTCTATCTTTGTTACAATTGTCCTCTGGCGCCTAAATACAGTGAGAAAATACCAAGTGCCCGGCCTTAGCAGTGACTACTCTATCACCCATGCCATCCTCCCCACATCACATCCCCTCCTGCGTGTCCTACCCTCATTTGTGTCTCAGTACACCGCACCGTCCTCTTTTATACGTTCAGGCTGATTGTTATCAATGGATCACTCACAACAAAGAAAGAGTGATAAACCATTTCCCGTGTTCATTCCAGGTTGAATCGGTTACATATAGCTACAATTAGCTATTTCACTCGCGAGAATGATAAAATTGCTGTAAGAGACGCAAGCAGTTCTCTTTGATCATTCTTAGGGGAAACGGAACAAAAACTTGCATGACCATAATCCTACTAAAATGGATGCGAGGTGATTTTATGCGAGCGAAGCGAGCATAGGGAAAAGTCTGGCGTCAGCCGGACGGCCAGACTGGTATGCATGATATATGGTCATAGGTACTGGTTACGGAAAAATGAAATCATCCCGAATTCAGTTCTCTAGAATTTTCATAGTAGTTCTTTAAGTCTCGGTCGCCACGGTAGGCTCCTCTTATTGTAATACTTCGATGGGATTTTGTGAAAAATGAACATTATTTATATTAAGTATCGAGTTCTATGATTTTTGGAAGCACCAAAACAATGAGCTCTTGGAGTTCTTGAGAAGTTTCAAAAACAAAAATGTTGCACAGCTATAAGCGTAGGCGGGGGTCATTTTGTCTTGTTTAAGATCGGATATCTTACAGCCACGCTCTCGAACTCATAACTATTCTCTCCTTTCAGAATTTCTTCTTGAATATCCGCTGCACTGCATAAATGCTAGCAGTTCCAGGGCTATATCTGTAAGGTGTCNAAATATGTTGATGTTGACCACAGGGGGAAGGAGGGTGAAGAAAAAAGTTTAAATCTCCGTCGCCTTGAGGACGCGGTTTGGAAAATGAAATCGCAAGAAATCTCTTTTGACAGTGAATAATTTCGGAAAATACTGGAAAAAGTAGTGATGAAGGAAATAGGCAAGGTAATGCAGCGCGTTTAACCAATTAATGAAGTATCCTCGGATAATTTGGCGGTACATCCTCGTGAGGAAGCCCGCAGCTCTCTCTCTCGCCCCTGCGTGCGCATTGGTGGATGCACTCGTTGTAACAAAGCCAACAAAGATAATAATGATAGAAAGCAAACTCTTGTATTTGTTCCCAGAGCGTTTTCAGGAATAGGGTTGGCAAAATGCTAGAAATGTTATTGGCAAAACGCTTCGACGCCACTTCCTACTAGTGCGATATTCCAATCAAAAAATTGGTCACCAAATTTTCGATCAAGTTGCTGGCCAGCCGTTTGGATTTTTCATGAATCAGGTCTTTCATTTAGATTTCTTGCGTATATTCCTTGTTATTTGATAAGATTTCGGAGAGGCAACTATTCCTAATAAGAGAATGTCTAAGCCATTGCGAGCAGCAATGATAACTGCCTCTGAAGCGAAAGGGTAGTTTTTGGTCATCGTTTGGTGCTTTTTTCCCTGGTGAGACTTTAGCTTTCGCTATGGTAGAGAAGCAAGCTAATCTATTCTGCTGCTGTCGGGGCGGGGCTTGTCTGTACTGCTACTGTCGGGGCGGTATTAGGTCATTCTGCAAAGCAGAGGGCGGTGGTTGCTGTTTGCAAGATTTCATTCTGCAGCTGTCGGGACGGTGAGGGTTTATCCCGCTGCTATCGGGGCGGTGACGATTATAGTGCATCGCAGGGGGCGGCCGTGTGTCTGAGCAGATGAGTCATTCTAAGATAGAAATGCAAATTTTAAATTCCTGTTGGTTCATTAGAAATACATTAGAAATACAAATTTTAAATTCCTGTTGGCCCAGAACAGGCGGCGTGGAAAAATGTGACTGACACTTACAGTGTACTTCAGACGGCCGTAGACGAGCGGTGGGACGGCCGCGCGGCATTCTCGGCAGAGACACAGCGACTCTGCATGTTGGAGCATGGCAAGAGTGTCTGTCCGTGTCTCTGTATAAGAACTCCGCGCCGCGGTCCTGCACCTCGAAATGCAGAACCTAGTCCTCGAGTCGTTTAACTGGGTTGAGACGGAGACGGTCTTGAGAACCCAGGACTCCCAGTGTGTGCCTACTTAGTGCATAAAGACATCTGTGAGCTATATAGATAGCAACGCCATTAATATCCATTCCACATTGACACTAGCGTTTCCGTGACTGGGATGAACGCGGGAAAACTAGCTAGATTGTTCACCAGCTAAATCTGAAGAAGACGATGTTTATGAGGAAGGGATGAATATCGGATGTCGTTTATAGCCTAATTATAGCTTAATAGAACGATTGTATCCAAGCAAAGT
This sequence comes from Ancylostoma ceylanicum, assembly GCA_000688135.1. Taxonomy (NCBI): domain Eukaryota; kingdom Metazoa; phylum Nematoda; class Chromadorea; order Rhabditida; family Ancylostomatidae; genus Ancylostoma; species Ancylostoma ceylanicum. Next base: position 64,256 of record JARK01000228.1, on the reverse strand, counting down.
AAACATGATGAGCTAGTAAAGTCATTATGATGAGCGACATCGCTGTAGAGTCGCTTTGGTAGGAGGAACCGAACGGCATAGGAAGACAGCAGAAGTCCTCAGCGAAGGATTTCGTTACAGCGCTGTCGGCGTCGTCGAGTGTTCTCTCGAGGCGCTGATGCTGAGAGTATTACGTCGCACGCGAGGAGGTGATCTTGAAGATCTACCCTACGTCAACAAGTATTGGGGATATGACAAGAAAAGCCTGTGAGGTTAGACATCTTAGATTTACAATGGAATTGTTGGGTTTGTTAACCGAAACCTTGTTGAGTTCGTTAACCGAAAGTCGTATTTCAAGCATAAAGGAAACCTGTTCTAATAGATTCAATATTCTCTTACCTAACGTTTCTCTGCGAATTTGTAATGAACTTCCCAGAAAGGATCTTAACAGCGAATGCATCCTGAGACGGAGATACAGCCTGAAACGTTTAGGCCTCGAACACACTGAGAATCTTGCAAGACGAAAAATTAGCAACTTCAGTCCATGCGGGTATATATTCTGGGAGAATGGGCATGACTCAGCGTCATTAAGGGCAGCACCAGTCAGAATCAGTACAGACCCAGCACAACATAAATGTGAAACGAGCACAAACAATGATGGCTCACCTGTCGAGAAACTGCGACTCTCGTCGCAGTTTCTCTACGGGTAAGCCATCAACGGTCGTGTCGACTGTCGTCGCGAACACGCCTGGACCTGATAGCGCCGGTCTGAATTTTCAGCCGCTCGGCGCGCCAGCGGAAGCCATTGCGTTTGGCGCATTGGGAGAACGAAATGCGTACAATTCATAGGGGTTCATGGCGGGACGCGCTCAACCTACATCGAAACATTCGTCCATCGACCCACGGAATAGGGCGCCTTTGTTTCCCATATTTCTTTGGTCCTTCGCACAATTTCGTCTCTGCCTTTGTGTCCACCGTCTTCTAGAAGCCCGAAATTTGGGGAAACCTCCAACATAAGGATTTCCGTAGGTGCTGCCATTAATCTCTGGAGTGAACTTCATCCCCATTCTTCACATTTCCAAAAAAAGCTAATATTGAAAAAAAAACTAGCTACTATCCCGAGAAATTGCTGCTAATTTTATGTTGTTCTTTTATATCTACACGCCTACGCAGAGGCTCAGAAGTCAGTCTGGTAATTTCAAGTGAGCCATCAAGTCGTCATAAAGCTGAGGTTGTTCGCGTTTTTTAACGATAGTCCTTGCTAAATCCGTCTTCTACCTCTGACCCTGTGGCACTTTTCAGCCCAGCGCCTTCTCCGCAGTCCTTTTCTTACCAGTCAGTTCATTTTTCAAACAAGTAGTGGGCAATACGACACATCGATAGCTCGTATATGTTTTAACTCCTTCTCCTCTGATAAGGCGACATCCCTTTGTACTGTATCGCAGTTAATCAAAGTTGGTGTGAGCATACTTCACAGTCTTTCTCGAAAAGATAGACGTATTCCATGTCTGATATGTGAACTACTATTCCATGTCTTTTTTCTCGCAAAGACCAGTGAAGCTTTGCAGAATGGGGTTATCGATTTCCCCCCAGCCTCGTCTAGGTCAAGTAGTGGGCGATACGACACATCGATAGCTCGCATATGTTTTAACTCCTTTTCCTCTGATAAGGCGACATCCATTTGTACTGTACCGCAGTTAATCAAGGTTGGTGTGAGCATACTTCACAGTCTTTCTCGAAAAAATAGCAGTATTCCATGTCTGATATGTGAACTACTATTCCATGTCTTTTTTTTTCTCGCAAAGACCAGTGAAGCTTTGCAGAATGGGGTTATCGATCTTCCTCTAGCCTCGTCTAGGTTAACTTTAGAGTTACTACATATCTTCTCACTACCTTCGGGCTTATATGCAAACATCCAATCAATCTTACGCCGTCAGCTGCTCCGACTCCTCGAGACTACAACCTCCATCCCCATCCACCCGTGTCCTGCTTGTTCATAGCTAGCTTTCTCACCTACTCCTAGCTCTAACTCGCATTCGCCTCCATCGCTTTCCTCAACTTTATCTTGCACTCATCCACGACTTATTATTTGCCGTCGTCGACGTTGTCGTTGTTTAGCCTTTCACCTGTAGCCTATTCCCTTGTACGAAGAAATATTTCAGATAAGTATGGAAAGTGCCCAGTAGTGGTATTCACTACTCCAGGACAAATTTTTGCTTATACCACGCACCACTTTGTAGCTTCTCGCTTGAGCTCCAGGACAAATTTTTACTTCAGGACAAATTTTTGCGTATACCACGCACCACTTTCTAGCTTCCCGCTTGAGCACTAAAAAACATATAAATTAAATGTGTTCAATCCCACCTCCCACTTAGCATCTTCAATCGACTGCGCTTTTTCGCCAACTCTAATCGCGAAACCACTGCCGGAGTACTCCAGAAGGGCATTCTTCAGCACCACGCGTTGTTCATTCAACAGTCTAATCTAAAATACAAAGTTTGACTGAGAAAGAAGACGTGAAGTGACCTACATTGCCGGAAACATGAAGCGGAACGGGCTCTAAGGTTAGGAAATTCTCCAGCTCTTCTATGCTGGTGGCTTCCCCGGAGGCTATGGTCAGTAACGTTGTATCAAGAACTTCCGATAGCGAAGAAATAACCGGCAGTGCCATATCTGAATGAGAGAATTCCGCACATGAGTGGTTAAAGGCTGAGTCGAGAGCCAGTTGTATCCACACCACCTTCGAAGTTCGTCGTTGCTCCGAGAGAAGACTTTCCAAAAGGCGCAAGTGACAGTCGAGGCCACGAGGCTTTGCTTAGACTTTTTCTTGCTACGTCTACAATTGTGATCAATGAACAGAGCGAAATGATGTTGAGACATCTCACTTAAAACATATTTGGCCCAGGTGCTTGTGTATGCGTAATGCAAACACCGCGAAAGAGATAAACCTCATTCTATGTATTTTCAAATTTTTGCCTTCATGATTTCAAACATTTCTAAATATTCCACTTCAGTAGCATGATCATTAATAAAACAAGTTTAACAGTTCGTCTGAGGACGGACTTTCAATAGCGACAACATCGTAGAAAACTCTGTCCAGATCTCTGCTCTCCTCCCCAGAACTCGTGAACACAGTTGGCACAGCAGTGTAAAAAACCATCATCGTGTCGTTGGTCACGTCCATGAGTCTCACCGATCCGCTTCTGGAATGAAATATGGCTTGACGGCAGAATGAATTCTTGCTCCCATTCCAATCAGTGTTCGAGTAGTAAAGCCATAGTCAATTAAAGGCAGCTCTCACGGAAATCCTCACTTTCGAGGTGAGCCGTTCACCTTGTGGTCGGCCGCTAGGCAATCACAATGGTAACTTGAACAGAGAAGCAAGCGGCCTACATCCGCAGATACTGCCGTGGACACAGATTTTGGTGTCCATTTTGGCGTAGCCATTTTGGTGTCCGGCGCGCCAGTTAACGCTATTGAATTGGTAGGCGACGAGTGGTCTTGCCCAATGCATCATGTAGTATATGGAATAGTGTACATTGTAGTGTATGGATTGCGCATCATCCACAAGAATTCAGGAGGTTACGCGCGCATAAACTCAGTGGAGAACTCGTTCGCGCTGTGCACGCATGGATAACAGCGCCTTCATTTTTTTCCGGAGTGTTTCACGCTGTTTCATCACTGCTTATGAGTTCATGGTCCCTAAAAACCTAGAAATTCAGCGAAATTTCTAACGCAAAAGTTTCTGCGGGTGCTGCCTACAAGAATGTGACTATTTGAAGATTGAAATTAGGTCAGCAAAAACATATAATATCCGAGGTGATTATGGTCGAGGGCGAGAGGTAGCAAGAACTTCTATAGTAAGATGTTGCCCGCTATTGTTGTGCTTGTTTTAACTCGATTTGACAACAAAACTTGTACAGTAGCGGACAAAAGTATTGCAACGAATGGTTTTTCTCGCGTCGCTTGTTTCAGGATAGTCCTAGACATTTCAAATTTTCCACTGAGTTGCGGATGCTCATGCGGAACAGAAGCAATGAATAACCTCCCCATTTCGAGCATTAGCCGGTTGAGGAGAAATTTTTTATTCACGGAGATCGACATCTATCATTTAGTTGTATTCGCAATGTCCTACAGAATGAGGTCTGTCATTGAAATCTGGGCACGAGTCAGATTCCTTTCAGCAAAATCAAACCATTTGTGTTGGAAAATGCGTATCCTCTGGTCACTGATTGACTTCAGCGAAGGTTACTCGAGAGCAATTTAGTAGGGGATCTTTATGAACCTTTCTGGCACCGCGTCTTAATCGGTCAGCTCTGTTCAAAAGGCAGCACTGTTCATAACGGTACCAATGCTCCAGCTAAATGTGCTCAACGTCAAAATATTTCATAACGTTTCCGAAAACTCCAAATATTTAGGCTAACTGCAGCACAGTCAGTAGGCACATCGCGAGAAAAAAATCCGGACTTTTTTCTTGGTCGAAGAGGAAAATATCCAAGTCATCACATGAAGGTAAAGATGCTTTAGGATTCTTAGAATATTCCAGCGTACAAGACACTATATTCCTCTTCAAAATTGACAACGCAGAAAAACTCCAAATGTGGGGTGCCCATCACTAGCACAAGCATGTGCATCTTCTTGCTCCGCATATGAGATTTCACTCTTTGGCTGGTGCCTTTCATCTCAACAACAAGTCATTCAGTTCGATTCCTCGAATACCAGTTGAGCGATCTAGCTTTTCTAGTGCCACTTCAAATTACCACACTTGAGTGATGTTCAGCTTTTTTCATTGCATTTCGGGTCGCCTTGCTTCGTCGAACGCAAAGCGGCATGAACCATAATGTACATAGAAATATTCTAGGAATCCTGGAGCATCTTTGACATTCGTGTGGTCAATTGGAGGTGTTCCTCCTCGACCAAGGAAAGAATCCAAAACTTTTTCCCCGCGATATGCCTACTGACTGTGCTGCAGTTACCTTAAATATTTGGAGTTTTCGGGAAACCTTATGAAATATGTTGATGTTGACCACATTCAGCTGAAGCAATGGTTCCATCATGAGCAGTGCTTCCTTTTAAACAGAGCCGACAGATTGAGCAGGGGTGCCAGAAACGTCCATAGGGGCCTCTGCTAAATTGCTGCCAAGTAACCCGAAAGGAATCTGACTCGTGCCTAGATTTCAATGACAGACCTCATTCTGTAAGACATTGCGAATACAACTGAATGATAGATTTCGACCTCTGTGAATAAAAAATTTCTCCTCAACCAATGAATGCACGGAATGGGGAGGTTATTCATTGCTTCTGTTCCGCATGAGCATTCGCAACTCATAAAAAAATTTGAAATGCCTAGGACTATCCTGAAACAAGCTACGCGAGAAAAACCATTTGTTGCAATACTTTTGTCCGCTACTGTAGTTCAGATTATTCTTCTATCTGGAAACTACCTCGCGAGTGAGCGACATAGAACTGGACTTCGGAGAAGGTTCGATAGTCTAACCTGCTGCATTCCCCCCCTCCTTTCCACTCGTACCTTTGCTAATCTAATCTGCCCTCCCTGATTTTACTCAGTCTCAATCTGGGTTATTTGCATCTTTCTTTTTTTTCATGTCGTTGTTGTCGAGAAGGCGGTCTATTTTTTTGAATTGGAGGTGCGGTGCCTTACTCGTAAACGTTCATATCTTGCGTGTTGTGTGGTTTGACAAAATCGAATCTGGCTCAGCGGACTTTGCGCGTGCCCTGTTCACGAATTTACTTAAGACATTCTAGACGCCGGAAATTCTCGTATGGTACTCTAATCTGTGTAAGCTTGCGGGTCAAAAATCGTGAAACTTCCGTGAAGTGAGGTGTTCAATTAGAACATGTACCTTGAGGCATTTCCGATAAAAAATTCGAGAATTCAGAGAGTAAATTGATGAGTGATTCTATAGAATGAATAGCCACACACATCGACACAAGCAGCTGGCACAAATTAGGCAAAAATAGGTAAGTTGAAACTGCTCAAAAATAATTGTTCAATCTGTGTTGCACGGAGATGGTGTTGACGATGATAGGGCTCTAGGAATAGTCAGCAATCGTGATATAACAGATCTCACCCGTACGCCACAGTGTAGCTAAATCCCTCAAAATCCAGTTCAAAGGTCAAGCTTTCGCCTTGGAGGGGCGCACCCATTGTCATTTTGTCCAATACGTCGACAGACTCCTGAAACGGGAGTGTAGCAGCTACAGAAATTGAGCTCACTATCTATAATTTCACACCTTCATGACAAGCGCTGCGTTCCTGACCGGAATCCAAGCAGTAATGCTGGTGTTCTTCAGGTTTTGAGCTTGTCCATCATAAGAAAGCGCACTAGCATTCCACAGTTGAATTCGATAAGCTGTCGTCGGCGGAATAGAGGTAGAGATTAACTTGAATGACGTTTTAATCATCACTGACATTCCAGCGTGGCTTTCGTCATACCTCTGCAGTATTCTCCAGTTTGTATGTATATTTACCCGAACAGAGCATCCTCTTTTCATACGGACCCGGTTTGGAAGAAGCGTCCATGTTACCCGAGAATACTCCCTCGATACCTACGTTGGTACCATCGACAGTCATCTTCAACAGATATATTTAGCTGCGAGAACGAGTACTGGAATTGACTTGTAACCGTTTTAACGTACGACGACGGGGCGATCGTTTTGGAAACGAGCTGGCCGAATGTCACCCACTATGAACACCTCATTTCCAGATACGCTAACCTATAATAACTGTTAGCAGTAGCAGACGAAATTGCGAACTAATACATTAGACTGTACGAGAAAATTTGAGACACTCTTAACCTTAACCACCTCTCGAATTCTCCCCCTCTATTAGGAACCTATGTATAAGAAATGCTGTATCGAAGCATGCCACCCACTCAGAAGCCAGTCCAGGCAGAGCTTAGATAGTATAATACCAATCGAAGAGGTCAAGAACCGCCGGATTGAGAATGTGAAACTTAGAGAGGCGCTGCTCGGGCAAGAGATGCTTCTACGACCTGGTATGGGAACCACTCGAAGTGGTTGCTAGAGTATTTGAAGGAGCAAAAGGCACGATTCTGATGTCAGCGTTGTTCGTCACGTTGGTAGAGCTTCCCCTGCTACCCAAGAGAGAAGTGCACGAGGCTTACCTCAGGGATGGAAACGAAACATTCATTTTCGGAAGCATTGTCCAGGATGATGTTAAAGGCTGTGTGTCAGCTCGTGACAGCGCTCGAAAGTCCCACATCGATTAAACATATTCGAGCTGCTGAGCACAAAGGTGTACTTCACGGTTCAAGAAAACGTTGAAAACCCCGAGAAAACGGCGTCCGAGAATTTCAAAATCATCGGCCTGTTCCACGAGAGGCTTCATTCCGCAGAGAAAGCTTGCTGAGGGTGCGGAATGGTTTCGCAACACGGCAGTAATTGTTCCATTGATAATGACTGCTGACCATTTTCATTTTTCATCTGCTTCATCCAGTTTTCCGGCGAAGAGAAACTAGTCCGCGCCAATATTAGTCTTGGCCTTCAAAATAGGGCTTATTGGCCGTTTGTTCAGGTTTCAGGTACATCACTGGATGTGAGCGTCGAGTAGGCCTGGATTCCGTCGATATCCGAAAGTCGGCCACGACCTGACACACTGCCTTTAACGCATGCATTTCATTTTTGCCCGATGGTCCTGATACACTCAGTACGACTCAAGAACCTATAACCTTGTGAAACAAGGTTACCACATCAAATTTTAGTTACCTGTATCCACACATATTCCATAGTGTACACGACAACTAACCACGGTAAACACGGTTGGTTAGGTCAAAGTTTCATGAAGTTTTCCAGCCCAAGGTGGACTCCTAGAGTATGAAGTGCAACAGGGAAATCTCTGACATGCAATCCTGAGCGCATCAGGACCATTGGGCAAAAATGATATACAGGGGTATCAAAAAGTTTCCGGCCTAGACCACTTACACTAAAGCTACTACAATGAAATTTTAAACCGAATAAATATAGACCTCTCGAAGGTCAACCCACTTTTCATCATGCCATCCTATTAAAATTTACCAGTTTTATAAGGAGTTTTGTCGCATGAGAACAAACACCAGACCTAAGCTTTATTTCGAAATCGTTCTCGTTCCGCCGAAGCGCCGTTTCGAATTTTCGGATAGATTCTGGTAGCTGGGCCCTGAATTCTGCTTACGAAGAAGCGCAATTAGCGAAGTGAGTCCACATTCTCAGAAAGGAATACAGTCTCGTGAAAATGAATGTTCCGTTGGAGAGTTTGAATTTTATGGTTGAGTTTTTGCAGTAATTTTTCTTGATTGTTTTGAGAATGCGCTGGAACAAGGTAACATTGAATATACCTGCTCCCTTAGGGTTCACACAAATGTAGTCAAGTGGCACGAAATTTTCTCTCTCTCATGGAACCTTTGGTGAAACGTCTCCATCTCCAAGATTCGTGTTCGATCGCACTAATCTCGGACATGTGCCTGTCTCGATCCATTACCGCATGCTTAGGAGGTCAAACCTTGGCACTAAATTCGCTATTCTTTGCCAGTCAAGAAGCACTGTGAAGTATTGTTCCCGCTTTTTTCAGAACGATCAAAAATCCTTTTCGAATGTTCAACGGAATTTTCCTGTCGAGCGCCGAGAAGGTTTTGGAGACTCAAATTTCTGCGAAGCTTCAAATTGTTGGATGACTGCCCAGGGAATTTCCAAAGATGGTCCTAGATAGCTCAAGTCCTTGCACAAATTCTGACGTCAAAATCTGCCTGCATTGTCCAGCGCTTCTCTACACAGCTGCAACAATTTGCGCTCGCTTTGACTCTGTTCGTTGACCAGAGGGCGCTCCATTACTGATCGATTCTGGCACCCTCAAAACCTCCATATTCGGGAATTCTACACGGGTATGTTAGAAGACTTTCTCCTTGTTCACAATTGAGAGTGGAATTCAGATTTTGTTTCGTAAAACTTGTTTACGGAACAAAAAGTCAACAGTATTTTTTCGCATGATTCACATTTTCTGGGAGGTACCCATAGTTTGGCTTGAACAAAATGTTCTGGTTTCCAGACGGGCTGACGAAATCTCATGAAACCTTGCAATCTATCATTAAAGGCTTCCTCCTACACGACCCCTTCAAAATTGTCCGGGAATATGGAACAGGCAAGCGGAGGCCGGAAACTTTTTGATACCCCTGTACACCCATTATCGTTACTTTAGACAATGCTACCGGAAATGGATGTGTCGTTCCAATCCAGGGAGTTACCAAAGACTAGTATGTGTATAGGGTTATCTCTAACTGTCTAATTGTTTCGTTTGGTTGTTATTGTTCGAATATCTATTATCTAATTTTTAGTATCGAATGTAATATTAAAAGTAGTTGTGTTGAGGTAGCTCGAGTGAATAACCAAGTTTTCCACAGTCTTTATTCAACGTTTCGGCGTCGTCGCCTTTCTCAAAGCCTGGAAAAGTCGGAACCAAATAACCGCGATATGACCGCTTACTTAGATAATTGCTTAACCGCGGTGTAAGTGTGCCGCCGCGTAGGGTAGGTGTGAACAATACCGAAGACTAGTATGTGTAACTGGGGTGAATTTCAAAATGAATAGGAAGGAAGAGGTGCATCTCAGTGACCAACGTACTGGCGCTGTGCTAAGACCTTCGCGGATTTTAATCCATGGGGTCAGATGCGGGCATACCCCCACCTACACAATAGTAGTGGTACACCTACTCAGCGGCCCAATTACTTAGCTGAACGGCTGCACAGATGAGCGTTAGTCGTGTGAGCGTTTCGAGGTTCGTTTTCCTCATCTCATTTTGGATTTACTCGCCTGTTGATTCAAAAATTTTGCGCTGAATGGGGGTCTAGGAGGATAATTTACATGTGATTTCGACTTTCCAGGCTCTGGCCAGGGCGAGGGTGCAAAAACAATAGCCAGGTTAAAGAACTGTGAAAATCTTGGTTATTCACTCAAGCTACTTCAACACAACTGGTATTTATTATACTATGCCTGGATTTAGGGAAGGTTGAACGTTCACACAATATTCACACAATACAGTATTTTTATTTTCCCGCATGGGTCTTCACAGTGGGGAGAAGCTCAATTTTGTCATTAGGCCTCAGTCCATGATTGAGCATTACGGCGTCCGATACTGCTTTGCACATGCAAACTGTGCGCAGATGCTTAGGCGACACCCTGTCATATGCTTGAACAAGGGGCTTAGATCTCAGGCCTAAATCTCGTCGGAGGGATAAAAGAAAAAGTTTTCGACTTCCGGGGTGTCTCAATTATTTTTCGACAAGGTAATGGATGCAAGGTCTGCTCTAGTTCTTACCGAAAACTTTGATGCAACCGCTTGGAACTTCGCACCTTCTATCGTTCCGAATAGCTGACCAGATATGCTCTGAAAAGGCAACGTTAACTTGAGGATTGCTCACTTCAAAATCATTCCTGGAACATGACAATATACAAATGTTGTGGTTAAATGTCATGAGCAGTAATACAGTGCATAGTCACGCAAGCGTTTCGGAGAACCCCAGCGGCCATGTTTTTTTTTCATTTACCGAAAGCAGAAAGACCAATAAAATCAACAAATCAATATTCTGTTCAAACTCTTTGTCATATTCAGGCTCAGCGCATGGAGAAACCCCGGTAGACATGTATCTTCTTTATCAGGGTTTGATGAGAGCTTCTGATTTAGTATTTTATTCTATTCCAGTAAGCTTTCGGCGCTTAGCGCCTTCCTCAGACCTTAAAACATACAATACAATACAATACAATACACAACGTAATACAGATGGACAAGTTTTAACATGCATGACCGACCGAGTACGATGGAAAGAGGAGTGAATGTGAGTGTATAGTAAGCATGTGCAGTATCTGGTGTTATCTAGAGACAATGCACTTATACCCAACGCTACTACTCCTAAGATATTATAGCGGTTGTAGTCAAGCAATTAGTTGAAGCGCCTCAGCTAACTCTTCCCTGTTGTTGATCTCCGGTTGGTATCGCTTGATTTCACGAGCCTCCATGATCTTTCTATGGAGGGTGTTTTCGAGATGACGGTGTAGCACAACTACTTCAAATTCGGGTGCTGAATCTCGGGTGTGCACCGTCGTGCGATGCCTGGAGAAGCTGTTCTTGGGGTAGGTTTGTGGACGCTCAAATGCTCGACGATGTTCGTCCAACCGCTTTCTCAGCGGTCTTCCACTTTCTCCAATATATCGGTGTCCGCATCCTTTACACTTGATCATATACACCGTACCGCGCAAATTGCAGATTTTCTGGTCGATGCAGTAACGGCATCCCTCTTCGACGCACCCGTCTTCATACAAACGTGACGAGGTTAGTATCTCTTTAAGGGTTGGTGGAGGTCGGAATATTAGGCGTACTGGTAGTTGCGACTTCTTCACGATGGTGTTAACGCGTTTCGCAAGCTGTTCATTGACGTACGGCAACACCAGTGCAAGCCAATCTGGAGCCGAATACGGTCTCCACGTCGTCATTTTTCCACTGCTGTATCCATTATCAAAGAGAATACGTTGGATTGTTTCATCAGTATCTGAAACGCCCGCCGCAATTCGTTCGCTGGTTTTGATCAGATTTCGCACTACATTCACTTTCATGTAGGTAGGATGTGCGCTGCGTGAATGCAGGATGATGTTCTCTGACGATCGTTTTCTGTACCAGCGAATATCAGGTCTTCCATTGCAGATTCGAACTTTGGTGTTCAGAAACGGCAAAAATCCATCTCTGCTTGGTTCTTCAATGGTGAACTTGATGTTCACATCTTCCGAGTTCGAATTCGCGAGCGTAGTTGTCAGTTCAGCATATGTTGATCCAATCACAAACACATCGTCAATTAATCGTTTGTAGAATATTATTCCCTTCGTCAGCGACGCTTTTTCGATGTGGTCGAGGTATATGATGGCGAGCAAAGGGGCAATGCGTATCCCCATTGCTAGGCCTCGTTTCTGTGCGTAAAAGTTGTTATTGAAACGAAATACGTTGCAATCGAGTGTAGCTTGCAGGAGAATCTCGATATCTGTGGCCGAGAAGCCGCACAAACTCACTTCTTTGCTATGGTGGTTGAGGAGCTCTAGCAGGGATGTAATAGCTGCATCGTTGTTGATATTCGTGTACAGCGATACTGCATCGTAGCTCATATAGCATGCGGAGTTCGGAACCTGACATTGTTGGATAGCTTCGATGAACTCAGTAGAGTTCACAATGTGGGAACCGACGTATTTCAGAAGTGGTGAAAGGAGCTTCACTAAAAGCCAGCTGATTCGGTCCGATGGTCCTCCGCACGAGGAGATGATGGGTCGCGTTTTCACTTCTGATATGTCTATCTCCGAAAGGTCCACGCTCTGATCAAGCTTATGTGTCTTAACCAGCGAGTAGTATGTTGGGACTTCGGGATAGTTCGTCCAAAAGCGCGATGCTGTTTTCATTTCCCATTGTCTGCGAAGAACAGATTTCACTGCTGCTTTCAGTATCTGGCACTTTTGTTTGAAGCAATTGTACGAGCTTCGTTCATAGACACTGTTATCAGCGAGTGCGGAAGTTGTTAAAGCTTTGTCGAGATCGCGAGGCATAACTACGAAAGCGCCATCTTTGTCACCAACAGTTATCCGGAAATCTAGTCGTGTTGCTCGGAGTTTCCTCAATCCTCTTAGCTCTTGGGGAGTGAGATTCGTTTTGAATGGTCGGCTCGAAAATGGTAGATGAGGAAATGAAAGCACTGCTGAATCTTGGACCTTCATTTGCCGTAGCAACACCTGCGAATCAAGGAACCCTCGATGCGGTTTTGTGTGGCATTCACAAATTTGCGTACCAGCTCAAATGGCGCGTTCATAAAGGCCTGACAGTTCTGGATAGAACATCAACAAACCTTGCGTCACTGCCTTTTCCCAGACCTCATATTTCGATTCCAAAACCAACACCTTTGGATCACGTGATTTCCACTCTTGAGGTTGATCTGATGCGGGAGTACCGAAGTGCTCTAGGATCTCACTTCAAAACGAATCTCACTCCCCAAGAGCTAAGAGGATTGAGGAAACTCCGAGCAACACGACTAGATTTCCGGATAACTGTTGGTGACAAAGATGGCGCTTTCGTAGTTATGCCTCGCGATCTCGACAAAGCTTTAACAACTTCCGCACTCGCTGATAACAGTGTCTATGAACGAAGCTCGTACAATTGCTTCAAACAAAAGTGCCAGATACTGAAAGCAGCAGTGAAATCTGTTCTTCGCAGACAATGGGAAATGAAAACAGCATCGCGCTTTTGGACGAACTATCCCGAAGTCCCAACATACTACTCGCTGGTTAAGACACATAAGCTTGATCAGAGCGTGGACCTTTCGGAGATAGACATATCAGAAGTGAAAACGCGACCCATCATCTCCTCGTGCGGAGGACCATCGGACCGAATCAGCTGGCTTTTAGTGAAGCTCCTTTCACCACTTCTGAAATACGTCGGTTCCCACATTGTGAACTCTACTGAGTTCATCGAAGCTATCCAACAATGTCAGGTTCCGAACTCCGCATGCTATATGAGCTACGATGCAGTATCGCTGTACACGAATATCAACAACGATGCAGCTATTACATCCCTGCTAGAGCTCCTCAACCACCATAGCAAAGAAGTGAGTTTGTGCGGCTTCTCGGCCACAGATATCGAGATTCTCCTGCAAGCTACACTCGATTGCAACGTATTTCGTTTCAATAACAACTTTTACGCACAGAAACGAGGCCTAGCAATGGGGATACGCATTGCCCCTTTGCTCGCCATCATATACCTCGACCACATCGAAAAAGCGTCGCTGACGAAGGGAATAATATTCTACAAACGATTAATTGACGATGTGTTTGTGATTGGATCAACATATGCTGAACTGACAACTACGCTCGCGAATTCGAACTCGGAAGATGTGAACATCAAGTTCACCATTGAAGAACCAAGCAGAGATGGATTTTTGCCGTTTCTGAACACCAAAGTTCGAATCTGCAATGGAAGACCTGATATTCGCTGGTACAGAAAACGATCGTCAGAGAACATCATCCTGCATTCACGCAGCGCACATCCTACCTACATGAAAGTGAATGTAGTGCGAAATCTGATCAAAACCAGCGAACGAATTGCGGCGGGCGTTTCAGATACTGATGAAACAATCCAACGTATTCTCTTTGATAATGGATACAGCAGTGGAAAAATGACGACGTGGAGACCGTATTCGGCTCCAGATTGGCTTGCACTGGTGTTGCCGTACGTCAATGAACAGCTTGCGAAACGCGTTAACACCATCGTGAAGAAGTCGCAACTACCAGTACGCCTAATATTCCGACCTCCACCAACCCTTAAAGAGATACTAACCTCGTCACGTTTGTATGAAGACGGGTGCGTCGAAGAGGGATGCCGTTACTGCATCGACCAGAAAATCTGCAATTTGCGCGGTACGGTGTATATGATCAAGTGTAAAGGATGCGGACACCGATATATTGGAGAAAGTGGAAGACCGCTGAGAAAGCGGTTGGACGAACATCGTCGAGCAATTGAGCGTCCACAAACCTACCCCAAGAACAGCTTCTCCAGGCATCGCACGACGGTGCACACCCGAGATTCAGCACTCGAATTTGAAGTAGTTGTGCCACACCGTCATCTCGAAAACACCCTCCATAGAAAGATCATGGAGGCTCGTGAAATCAAGCGATACCAACCGGAGATCAACAACAGGGAAGAGTTAGCTGAGGCGCTTCAACTAATTGCTTGACTACAACCGCTATAATATCTTAGGAGTAGTAGCGTTGGGTATAAGTGCATTGTCTCTAGATAACACCAGATACTGCACATGCTTACTATACACTCACATTCACTCCTCTTTCCATCGTACTCGGTCGGTCATGCATGTTAAAACTTGTCCATCTGTATTACGTTGTGTATTGTATTGTATTGTATTGTATTGTATGTTTTAAGGTCTGAGGAAGGCGCTAAGCGCCGAAAGCTTACTGGAATAGAATAAAATACTAACTCAGAAGCTCTCATCAAACACTGATAAAGAAGATACAACCGAATGAGGCTTCACGACAGCACAATATTGAAACACCCGGTAGACATGTGTTTACCGGCCCGTATCAAGAGTTGCAGAAAATCAATTGAATCAATAAGCCAATATTTCGGTCAAAATATACAGTCCTTCTCAAAAAGATAGACGGATTGCGCGTGCGGTTTCTTAGTGTTGCGACTGCACCATCGCGGTGGGACCTGCTCGAGCCTCTCACTTGAAGCATTCTCTCTCCGCATCCCTCGTTCAGGCCCCGCCGCGATGGTGCAGTCGCGCAATCCGTCTAACTTTTTGAGAAGGACTATAATTGTTGTTATATCCGTGTTCAGCGTATTAAACGGGCTTATACACACCGAGCCGTGGGCAAAAATAGCGAAAAAACCAATAAAATCGATAAATCAATCGAGAATTTCCGGCGGAAAGTATTCTTAAACCTCCACTGGTACTTGGGGAGTACGTGTGCAAAGTGTGGTCCCAATTGGGTAACTCGCCCAATTTCTATTGGCATACATACAGACCTTCTTTCTTTTGATTTTGAAAGAAATTACGGTGTTTCAAAGCTTCAAGCCCATTCCTGAAAAATGTCAATTGTAGAGGGTAGTAATTGCGAATAAACAGCCAAATGATGCAGACTGATGTAATAACGTTCAAGAAGATTGTAGGAGAATTTTTGGAGCATACAAAATCCATGTCTGGGGAAAAATATTTTGCTTGTTATCAACCATGTACGCTCTCCACTGAGCAAGTGTTGGCGAGAAGAGAACCTGAATGGGCGCGGACTCTTGGCCGATGTTTCCGCGACTGAACCAAATCCTTATAAAAAAGGGAAGGGAATACCACAGTGTATAAGTGACTTCTTGACCGACATGACTGCGACATCACCCATCTGTCTTCGTTATTAACTGGTACCACGTGAATAGCACGGGCAATGCAACTTCGAGGCGGCATGTGCGCCGGCAGAAGCGCGGCCTAGAGGTAAGGTGACTTGTAGTTCCTGGCCAATAGCGCCGCTTCGTGGCGCTCCGTCCGAGAACAAGCCACTTCACCTCTAGCCCATTGGAGCTCGGGAAAAAACCTGGCGCTGTAGTTGGACTTCAGTTCGATGTAGTGGTGCGCGCAACCCTATCTTCCTGGATATAAAATGTGTCAAATGAAATGCTTCCAAATGAGTAACAGTAACAGATTATTGGAATGACTGTAGACCAGTTGACCTTTCAAGTGCGAACAGGTTTTCTCACAACATTCCATACCCGCATCGTTGTTTTCTCGATCTTGATCGCTATCCTCGGTTTTCAATTTTATAAGAACATCTACAACCGTCCACACACAAATGCGTGTGCTCCCAGGGGTTTTCAACGTTGGCTAGGGTCCTTTTCGTAGCACACTACTGGTCGCCAACTTTTGGAGAAGGAACTGTACGACCATCCTTTCCAGGCCACTTAGTGTAAAAAAAATCCTTGGATTTTTTTGGAAAACAAATGCAGGGAAAATTTTTCTACTTGGGAGTACGAGGATGTCAGAAGGAAATCTGAGAACAAGAGGTGGCAGAAATAGTTCGAAGACATTGAGGCCAGTTTCCCGCCTATTCCCTTGAAGCGCAAAAATGTTTCCTACTGATTTTCCCGAAAGACCGTCACAATCTTCCAGTATTGAAATATTAGAGATTTCTCCCACTCAGTTGCGCGAAGGTATGGGAAGACCTTCTTCAACCCGGTTTCCAACTGTTTTCACAGGAAGAATGGCCTGAAAAGTTTCTATTGATTTTTCTGGAACACCGGCAAGGGAAGAGAATTTTTCCTGTACGGCAGGGAGAAAATGTGGGGGAAAAATTCCAGAGAATGACTATTACCTTCTTTGAGCTGGTTTGACTGTTTCCCCAGAAGAACGGCCTTAAAAGTTTGCACTTATTCTTCTGGAACACCGGCATGCAGAAACCGCTATCCCCATGAGTGGCAGGCAGTCCATTTGGCAGCACGCGACCGGCTTCCTTTCCCTTTCCTCCTGTGGTTCAAAAAGCCTCGCCCCCTTTATAGTTATATCAATGTACATAGTTGTACAATGTATCAATGTACATAGCAT
Organism: Ancylostoma ceylanicum; assembly: GCA_000688135.1. Classification (NCBI taxonomy): domain Eukaryota; kingdom Metazoa; phylum Nematoda; class Chromadorea; order Rhabditida; family Ancylostomatidae; genus Ancylostoma; species Ancylostoma ceylanicum. The sequence continues at coordinate 47,136 of JARK01000228.1, read as the reverse complement.
AAGACAAATTATATTAATCGAAAGAGTTATGTAATTACTGACCCTACATCACGGATGGAAGGATTCAAGTTAAGGACGTGGACATTCTTTAGACTTGAGGTAGCCGCTATACTCCTCGAGGAGTGTAGCACCCTGCGTCGCC
>JARK01000228.1:21894-39748 GCA_000688135.1 Ancylostoma ceylanicum | reverse complement strand
GTGATCGCATTCTTTCATCATGGGCTCCGCCCATAGAGCGTGATAGAGCGTGTTGGAGGGTGAGGCGAAACTTAGGAGACGGTCGGCCGATGTTTCATCTTAGGTGCATGGATGTAGTGGAAATCGCGGTGGGACCCAACCTTCGCTGGTTCCGTTGGTCACGATGATGATGGATACAGTCGCCAACGATAAAAGCGAGAGACTTAGACAGTGCTCTCAGGATTTCGCGAGGGGACCAGCCTCCTGCGCTGGCAGTCCCGCGGCCTACGAGTGAGACAGTGTTTACCAGTTTTCAGGCTGCATAATGTACGGAGCAGGATTATCGCTATGCAGTGCTATGCAGCTCCCTACCACATTGTGTGGCCTTCAGGTGCCCGATCGCGGCGGTGCTGTGCGGCCCACGGATGCCCGATCGTGGTGGTGCTGTGCGGCCCACTTATGTCCGATCGTGTTGGTGCTGCGCGACCCACGGATGCCCGATTGTGGTGGTGCTGTGCGGCCCACGGATGCCCGATCGTGGTGGTGCTATGCGGCCCACGCACGACCCACGTCATGGTGTACAGGGTCTCATCAGTGTTGAAAATGCTAGGATATCGGTCCCATGCGCGCCAGCGCCCAGTGCTGCAAAAACACTGAGATACGAGATCGCCAATGGAGGAGGGTTGTGCTGGAGGGTAGTAGTGTGAAGAGCGCCAAAGATATGGGTCCATCGATACAAAAAAGATGTCTTGGTCCCATTATTGTGGAAGCCCCAAAGATGTGGGTCCACCGATGAAGAAAATGCGTCAGCGCTCAGCATTGTGGGAAAACCTTGGGTCAGGAGGGTGCGCCGCAGCTCAATAGCGTGTAAAAGACCATGCCACGGGTTTGTCGAAGGAATAGCAGTGCGCTTCAGCTCAACAGTGTGGGAAACGTCCAGATACAGTAAATAAATGCTGTGATAAAGAACGGGAGGACATTACACCGGGAGTAATTTACATGACGATATGTGATGAAGAATTTTCGATCAGGGCTATAATCAAGGTAGGAAGCTCGACGTTAGCTAGGCTGCCAGAATAGCAGAACGTTAGCTAGGGTACCAGAATGGTATAAGCATTTCATAGGTGAGGTTCTGTGTTTGGGCACAGTTAATGATTTTCGCTCGTTTCCTAATTTTCTAAGGTCTCCAAAAGTGTGATTACTTTGCACAAACTCCAAGTGGCTGCCCCACCCCACTTCCTAGCGTCCCGTAGGGGCGCTAGTATACCTAACCTTCTCAAAGCTCTCCCGTGATCACATCGACCTTATTAGATCCAAAGCATTAAAAGCTACAAAAATTTGGGTTTTGGCTGATATGATTGCAATGCTTCTCTTAAGGAAGAAAAATTTCCTGAACTAGTGTGAATACAACCTTATTACTTCGATACACTAAAAAATCACATGATCTTCGGCTACCCAAGAGGTGTACTGAAAAGCACATCGTTTATAATAATAATCGCGCAATACAAATCGTTTAATAATGTCCATGGTTGTTCCCTAATGGATGAGTCCTAACCACATCATATTGTTCATGGATTTAGAAGTGATAACATATTTTCAAATCATGAAGCCTTCTTGAGTAACTTTAACAACTGGTGAAAGGTCATACGAACATTATACGACACGAGCGCTTTCCTATTTATTTTCATACCTATAAGTTCACCACAAGAAGTATAGAAGTATGTGAGGATTGAAAATAGCAAAAACTCACTTCCAGTCACTTGCCTAGATTGGTCTTTTGATGTCGTAGGTATCAGAGTGATGAACACGTCTCTCGTACTATCCATGGCAGATATGGAGTCTCTTAGGGTGACCTGGCGAAATCAAGACGAAGGTCATTGCTTCTATTTTTCTGGATGGCACAATATGTATATGTACATATTCATTTCAAGTATTTCAAAGGAAAGTCATAATCGTGCATGCTGGTGTCATTCAGGACGGCGGCGTTTGTGCTCGTGAAGACTTTTTGGTTCCCTTTACCGCAACGAGTTAACTGTGAAACCTCATCCTGCGCTTGTTGTATGGGCCAAGTAGCGCACGATTTACTTCTTGTATAGATANTCTCCAAGCTTTTCTCGACTTTCAGGAATCGTCGCACCGTTGCTACAGAAGTGGACCCTTTGCATAGCGTTATCTCCACTCCCAGACCCCGGCGCAGCCCTACCGCGGCAGTGCTTGATCGCTCCTCATCCGTGGCCCTCCTCGGCCTCCTGGCTCCTTCTCTGTGATGTAAAGACATCCCACCCATTTCTTCCCTTTTATACTGTCTGGGCTTATCTCATTCATTCCAACTATGGTAAACACAACGGTCAGTTCTTAACATGTCTGAACATGACTAAAGTGACCCAAAACACCTGGGTAACAAGGTGAAAATCAAAATTTACCACATTCTCGTACATAACTCGATGAGCTGAACACGGTGGTGAGGTTAGTTTTTGGCGACGGGGCCTGGTTCTCGTGCACAGACACACACACACACACATGAAGTGCCAATCAATAAGAAGTAAGATTACTTCTGAAAAACGCGCCAATACTTTTCAGCCGCCCTGTACAGCTGAAAAGAGTCTTTACTTCACCTTTCTGAGAGCCTCTTCTCTTTTAGTATTCCATGGGGTGAATAACTTGTAATTATTTGCCTGTGCACCTGCGGGCGTGGCAGCTGTTCCACCACACGCTTGAAGAGTAGCCATGATCTGATCTTCTACGTCACAATCGTACTCCTAAATACAAAACATTTAGTAATTATTGGGTTGGGCAATAAGTTCGTGCGGTTTTTCAGGGGCACAGGAACCACAACTTTTTACGAAGAAAATCGATGGCAACAAATGATTCATGTAGCTCCTTTCCTCCGCTATCAATGCTACCAGAGACGGAGCAGCTCCTCTGTTCTTTCTCCATGAAATGCCACATTGTTTGAGACGACCCGGTTTGTGGCTCTCGACTGCAACTTTTAAATGGAATTCTAGAGAACACCTAAGGAAATCAAAAAAAAATTAGTGGTTGGAAACTATCACATGCTTTTCGAGGTTCCATGAGTAAAATTATGTTTCATCCTAGCATCTCGGTTACCGTTTTGGTGGAATTTGCCTAGAGGAGACGCGCCTTCTCTATGTAAGGGGGCACCTCGTACGGAGCCCTTCGAAGTTTTTTTTTTCGCGAAATGAATCAGTTGAACGTAGATGTTGTTGAGGTTTAACATTCTTAGTGGTTCTTCTTTACATTTAGAGCAAAACCTGGCGCGCAAACATCTCATTGCTCTTCAAACTCCGAATTCAGAAGGGGAACTTCCTCTGGGATAAAATTAACCTCTCTGAGGCGGGTATCCATTCCTGCACCGCCCTTTCAACAGTAATGGCTTCGCTTTACATGTCCTTGATATCTGTTGCCTTTGGATCTCCATTCGATCCATCATAGGAATCCAACAGTATGAGTGGTCGGAGATTGTCGCCCTAGTCGAAATGGTGCCTCGCATTCCATGCTATAGAAAATAAGGTGTGGCGAGAATTGAAGTAATCGGTTAGAATATCTGCAAAGAGTAGATCAAGAGCTACAATATGATTACTCATACGCAGTCGAACAAAGCCTGATTCCCAGTGAAAATCCAAGATGAAAAAACCGCACGAACTTATTGCCCAACCTAATATGTTGACACCGACGTTGAGGAAAAGTATGATATTTCTCTCAAAAAATATGGCCACAGTAGTACAGATTTTCTCAGCGCTGCGATCCTTACGGAACCGGAAAACGAGCACATTTCATTCAGCCCATTAAAAGATAGAATGATAGAGTTTTCGAAAATGCGCCTCTACTGTTTTACCATTTTGTTGGGAAATCTCTGGGCGTTGGTATGTCTGGCGTTGTTCACTTCAGTCACTACCAATCTCAATGAACTTACAGAGATAGTTGTTCTATTGGCGAACAAGTCCACATTCTCAGTCGTCCTTTGCGAAGAAGAGATTCCCGTTGGTAATATCGGTGTTACAGCAGTAGATGTTTGATTACGCGGAATTTGTGAGATCTTCGCAGAAGTTGATTCTGGCCACTCAACTGTCCCATCAGATGGCAGCTCGGTCGTGGTGACCTGAATAAGGTAATATACAACACTACTGCAGCTCTTTCAAGCTGGCTACAGGTTTCTGGCTCAGGAGGGTTCTTCTTACGTTCCGCCGCTGTCTCGCCCCAGTGCCGAGTATATCAAGTTATTTTTCGACGAATTGTTCGAGATACTACCACTAATTTCATTTTAACATTAAAATATATTGACTTCCCAACCCATTAGTGTTCTATGAAACCAGTACCAAGAAGAATATACATCCAAGCAACTAATAGAATACATAGCATCTGAAGCACCTGAAGCATCTTCTTAGGTCTTATGAGGATTCTCCATGCGAGCTTTCTAAAAGTTCTGAATGACCTGTCAATGCTGATTTTTTGATGCGATAAACATAATTTTAGACGAGCTTTAATGGGAAACGATTACACAACAAAAGTTTTCATAGAAGCCTCTGAAGCCACTTCTACCTCTTTCTTAAAGATACCATCTACATCATGGATACTGTTTCTTTGCTGTAGAACATCCATATACTAGTTCTCCAAACGTTAAAGTTAAATAATTTTGTTTTCCCAAAGTTCGCTATACAAATTCCGATGTTTAGCCTTACAGTGGAAGTGATCAATTTTCTCAAAACCTATGAACAGTGCGGTTCACATTATCACCAGTTCGATAAGCTTGCAGAGGCTGGCCGAGTTGCGTGGCAATGAAATGAGAGGAGGTGGGAATGAAAGCAAGTTTTATCATAAGGAAAAAGAGTGACTGTGAAAAACATCTATTCGCTTTACGTTATATGTATCTCATTCTGCTGGAATGTGGGAATGCATCTTTTATGTCTTGAGATGCCTGTGACGGTGCAGCTTCCGTAGAAACATTGGGATCAGTGCTCAGAGGCCGAAACACTCGGAATTCCGAAGACGAAAATTATGATGGGTGCTGCATTTGAACGCTGAAAGTTTTACGGAGGAGGTGGGGCAACATTTCTCAGATTTTCACTCGCGCCAAACAGACATAAGGTGTGTCATATTTGCTTTTCCGAATTACACCCCTCTCCCTTTCCAGCATTTTCTCACACACCTAGCATCCTCTCAGGTTGTGAACAACTCTTGGTACGATTTCGAGAATTGAACGTTCCTCTCCACAGGTAGATAAATCATAGTTTTTTCTTGAATTTCCTACCCAGCAATTCACCTATGTATTATCCATTTTACTGTTGCCGTCGAAGTTGGCGACAAGTTCTTTTCCCACATTGGTGTGAAAAATCAATAAATAATAGCTTGGATTCGGTGAACGACGCTAAGTAACCCAATTATGTCAATGACATCCTCCAGTTTATAATGTCTCCTGCGTTTTTTTTTTTTTTGGTGACTAAGCAAACTCGGTGCAAGTGAGCAGGTTAGCAAATATTTTGCTAGAACTGTGGCAAAATTCGGCCAGACGGGCCTTTACCAATATGTGTCACAAGGTTCCACAAGTTGAGAGTTGTTCTCCCTATCTTCACTAACATCGCAGAAAGCGTTTCAAATATGTCATGTGCATCGGACAGCTCGCCAGACAACAGCGCAATAGGAAAAAAGAGTCGATGTCTCAAGTCTGAACTCCTCCAAACCTTACCTTCGCCAAAAAATGTTTGAAACACTAAAAGTAATAGCTTACTCCTATAGAAATCTGTCCAGTAGTTGATGTTTCGCCTTTCCGCAACGTAGTGTCGGCAGTCGACACGCCCTCTGATGTTTCAGAGTGATCCTTGCTGAGAGATGTGCTCCTGGTTCCCTCTCCAGTCAGTGTGGCTGACAAGTTATCGGCTACAAACAAGGACAAAAACCTGATCAGGACAATTTTAAAACGACTCATCAAAGACCCCTAACCAGAAGTGCCATCCAGTGTTGCGGTAGAGAGCGGTGAAGAGATCGCAACAGACGAAGACTGCTCAAATCATTCAGATTTACTTTGTTTCTTCACTTCTGCGTGATGCATCACCTTCTAACTACATAGATAATTGATCTCCTTCGGAAACCTTTTGCGCAGAAAATCCCGGAGGGGGTGAAATTATGAATTGCTATATTATACTTCCGAAAAACTCTGGTCACCGGGAACAGAACTTTTCCTACCGATTTTCTCGTATATATGTACTGTACTTCGCATAAAAAGCGCTCATTTGTGTGACATTGCTTCTTGCTTCGTTACTGAATCACTATATTTGTTGCTTCGACTCTCGCATAAGGCACAGTTCCTTGTACAGAGGGAATGATTTCCATCTCAAGAACTCTACATTGGGCATGCTGTAATCTCGTATTTCCGAATTGTTATCTATTTGAATTATGTTGATTCATAAGTTCATACTATCTGAAAGTCTCATTGAATAGTGCAGGCTTTGAACTACCATATTGCTCACGAGATGTCGAAAACCGACGGTGGTTTCGCGGGGTCACCGTCGTTCATCGTCGCTTTCTCATCCTTAGAACTTCCTTAGAACTGCCCCAATCAATGCAATTTGATTACCTTTCGATTTATCTCTAAGAGGTCTTTCCGATGACCAACTGAATGTCGTGGTGAATTTTTCGTTTACTGGTCTCTTCCAAATAATCGATATATCGATAGATAGTGCGTGATGGATCGGATCAGCAATAGCGGAAACATGTGCAATGATTTGGAGCTCAAGCACAATTCGGTTGTTTCTTCTAAATTGAGGCAAACCCTCTTAAAATCAAGGGAAGCAGAACTATTCAAGCTCCACGCTGCTCCGTAGAGATTCTATTTTCGCGCAGTTGCTGTTAGACCATGCTGCTACAGCAGATGTGGTGGACTTGAGTAAGAAAGACTTTTAGACATAAGAGAACTCTTTGTCTACTTCATTCTCTGCAAGTGCAAGTGCGGGTCCAACCAGTAACAAATCCTTAAGGAGAACACGGCACATTCTTGAAAAGAAACGTTTGCAAGTGATTGACATACTCACGAGTTCGCCCAAATAGGCTCTTCTTTCATCAAAGCGAACATTTTGTAAAAAGATTTTCTTGGGGAGGCATTGAATCTGGGAGCCTCCGCAAGTACGGCATGCTTCCACCGTCAGGACCCGACGAGACGATTTCCACCACACAAAAGTGCTAAAAAATTGAACTTCTGAAAAAGTTCTGGCTTTAGCACAAGATGTCCCTTCACGAAATCTTCCAGACTACAAAGGCACCCAGTATTTAAACACTCTCCTAGGGCCCTACAGAAGGTTGTAGAAATAAGGTTAAATTTTCGGTAAAATTAGCACACTTTCACAATTCCTACTCAACAAATGAAAAAAGCTAGAACTACGTCTATTAGAAGCGCATATAGTGTCTGTTCTACGTTTTTCATAGGTGGTTCTTTTGGTAAGCAACCTGTAGCCTCCCCAATGTCGATATTTCCACAAAGCACAACAAAAGTCTGTATTTTGGGCGAGCGTGACATCGGGATAAGATCCGAATGATCTCTTTAAGACAAATTGACTGGTGATCAAGTTGCCTTAATTGGGTCAGTACTAAGAAAGTTATGGGAATGAAGTTATGGGAATGCGACGGTGACTCCGCGGAGCGACCGTCGGTTTTCTACATCCCGTGAGCATATTGCTGTGCTGCATATTGAGATACAAAATTGCTGTACAAAAACCCCCTGGAGAAGCATAGCAAACAAGTTTTAATGCAGACTTTCAGTGCAGATTCTCGTTACCGCAGCGATTCTCCCTGCAGCTACCGAGCAAAATAGTGAAAAGTTGAAATCTCTTTAATGAAGCGCCGCAAGCCCGAGAACACCAGGCATGGGGGGCTCCTAACGCGACGGCACTCACAGACAATGCTAGCCCTGATGCGCAGACTGTGAGACGGCTGGTCGACTTTTAGGACTCTCAGGTCGTCCGCACTCCTCACGGTGGGACCGCGCCACCGGTGGAGGATGGGTTCGCCGCGGCTAGCAGTGTGGGCAACGACAGAATACGGATTTGACGATGGAGGACTGTGTTCCTATAATCATTCGTTTTGGCAAAAGTGATAAGTGCCCAAATTTGAGGTGGCATTCAACCATCACTCGTAAGGTATAGAATAGCTAGAGTACGTTTGGCACCTCCCATAAAAGCAGCAATCTCAGGGCTTTTTGTTATGAAATGTATCGCTTATACGAGCAAATGGCATATTATTTGTCGGTCATTTTTTTGTTAGAGATAAAACTCTCATTGTACTACCCCAGCACCTGACAGATTGTAAAGCACTCGATGTTATTAGTGTTGCAAACTAATATGCACAAACGGTCCTGGAGCAAAACTACACCACTGCTAGGCAACGTCTGCTTTCGTTTCTATTCCTGTGTTCATGCCATGCAGCAGCGCCTTCGTGTTAGCTTATCTAACTTTGTAAAGGTAAACGTCATATCTCACTTCTTACCATTGAACTATTGAAATCAATGATTGTAGCATTTGATGCAACTCTTCATGAAGTGAAATAAAACTTGAAGTATAGAATAACTCACCGAGGAAGTAGTGTAAATCTCACTGATGTGATGGGTAATGGATAGAGTGTGTGATGACTCATCTCGCAAATTCGTTGAACTTACTCTGGAGGAACCCCCCTCCACAGAAGTGACTTCTTGAGAAGGCGAAGTCACAAATGATGGTTGAATTGACGATTTGCCGTCACTGTATCCTGTGTGGATTGACGATTTTGCAAGGAACGCCGTCGTTTCACCCTCAGTTCCGGTTTGATGAATAAGTGATGAGGTGACGTCTGTTGAGGCAGCTCTACCTGTCCCAGTAAAACTAGAAGTGTTTAACAAGTTGTAGCTACTACTAGAGCTGCTCGTCAACTCAGATGAGCTTTTGGTGGATGAGGAATGCTGTGCATGAGTGGAAATAGGGTGGTCTTCTGTGAGTCTAGAAGTGGTCATTTCCGATAGAAATGGTTCTGACGTAGAAGAACCTGCGCTCACTGTTCTACTTGAGTGTTCGGAGACTGTTTGGTCTGATGAAATTATTCTTTCACTCTGCCCTGCAGAAGAAGCTTCCGTGAACAACTCAGCTGTAGAATCTAGGTTGGTCGCAGACCCATGTGGTGTTATTTCCTGGGAAGCACCAGTCGTATCATCAGTTTTCTTAGAAGATGAGCTTCCTGAGTCTTCCACAGTCGTGCCTCCAATGGTACCAGCTAAAGTGGAGCCTGCTACAGTAGCCTCACCGCTTGCACTTTGTACGATAGTCTCACTGCTTACACCTGTTGAAGCAATGTCAGTAATTTCCATGGTGGTCTCTCGGCTTGCACCCATTGGAGCACTTGTTGTAATTGCATTTGTGGTTTCTTCCTTCGCATCCGTTGAAGCAGAATTTGTTATCCCTTTTGTAGCTTCTCCAGTAGTTCCTGTAGGTGCGGTAGTGTGGGCATCCACGGTGTGGGTCGTGCTATCTCCTGAAGTGGTAATAGTAGGTTTCGAGTGCGCTGACGACTTCTGCAACCCAGAACTTTCCGTAGATCCCTGAGATTCCATGTGGCTTGTGATTTTTTCCGATTCTGTTTTCGGTCTTGTACTTTGAGCTGTAGTAACTTTCGTGTCACTCCCCGAGAATGTAGTGCCTGTCAATGACTTAGTCGATTCCACTTGCATGCCACTCGTTTCCGATCCTGTAATTTGCATATTTATGTATTCATGTATTTTTTGTCATGTATTGAAATTGCAGAATGCGTATGACTATAAAAACGGGAGGTTTTCGATAAATTGAACTACTGCTGTTTCTACTATTCTCCTATACTTTTTTTTTCCTTGTAATCCATAAACACTTTCCTTCTTAACGAAAAGGAAGTGAGCCCGCTTGGGCTGAATCCTACCAGACACCCACAACGTGATAGTACAAATGTGAATCATTCAAAAGTACGAGAACAAGAATGGAGCACTGAATTGAAGCACATATTCTGTTTTGTCTTCAGCGAGAAAAATCCTGGCACTCCTCAGGTCAAAACTTAGTTGTTAGGATTATTTAGTGGATTCAGGGACATCACTCTGCAAGAAAAACCTCTTCGGCTTGTGGCTGTCTTTGTAACGAGTTTTTTTACGAAAAAAAAATGTGATCTCTATAGTAAATAGATTCTTTCTTCCTGTAGGAAGAAATAAAGGCGCAACTGAGTGTTAAGAAGGTTGTTGGCAATGAGTACATGCCTGTGAAAATGAAAAGTCGAGAACTTCAACGATCAAAAATGTTTGTAGGAATGCTAGACTGTCACCGAGTATTTGTGCGAGAACCAAAGAGAGTGGAATCTTTGACGAAACTTTAGAAAGTTCGCCATGCACTTCACCGTGATTTCGTTCGCACATTCGTGTTTGTTTCAGAAAAGGATCACTACTGATTGCTACTAATTTTATCTCAATTGTGAGTGTATTCTGCTTCCATCATGGAAAAGACCTTGTCATAAAGCTGAACAGGACATTTTCGCAGCGTGACATGGCCACGCGGCGATCCTGAACTAGCTTTAAATGCAAGATCTAAAATGTTAGGTGTTGTGCTTCTATCACCTTTGGGTGTCTTCGTTTTTGTTGTCGAGTCGGCCTTCGCGTTTGACGTCGTGGCTTCATTTGTGCGGGCTTCTGTTGTTGTTAGTTCCTTACTTGACAATGTAGTCGTCGATTGTGCAGCTGGATTAACTGAATCAGAACAAAAGAACGTAAACTAGACTGTTAGATGTTAAAGAAGTAAAGGCTGTTGATTTTGAATGAATGCTTGCCAGAGAAATGAACATATCATGAGAAATTCAGCTATGCTGAAGACATGTCAATAAATTTCGCTTATTTATGATCACCTTCCCTTTCACAAATATTATAATTGAGATGCAGCTAAACAAAAAGCAGATGCGAAACGCTTAACAGTGAGTGAACCTATTCTTCACATAGCTAGCAGATGTGCCTGAGAATGTAAAAGTTTCAATACATAAATTAGATCCCAGCGCAAGAGCATTATGTTTTCTAATAGTCACTCACATAACAACATGCCTGTGAGGTTTGTCAAAAATACGTACTCAAAGAAGACCTTGAGAACTGGTGCTAAAGATCAGCTCTTACGATATGAGCTTGATAAATTATAAGAGTTTCAACCGCTCTGTGAAAGTGTTTTCTAGACAGTTTTTCAACATCTTAAGAGAGCTCAGACTACTACGATTTTGGCTTTTGAGGACAATTGACAACTGATGGAGCAAAGGGATCTGACAGGGAGTGCACCTACAATTCTCACCACGCCGTGAAATACCATGATGCCATGAATACATACTATCCGACTTCTGTATAACTGTAGTTAGGAAAGCTTCCTCAGGGATAACTCGTGGAGGTTCGCCGAATTGCAAACTGATACATATGTTATAGCTACCTACCTGTACTTCTTGAACGTGTTGAAGTCATGTCACTCTTCGACATCGTTGTTTTACCAATAGTGGTCACCGCGGATGAGCCTTGATCCTCTGTCGATGTGCGTGGAAGTGGTGCAGTTGTTGTGGTCGAAGATAAGTCAGCTATCTGGGCACTGGTGGTTGATTTCGTAGGGATGGTCGTACCCTCAGTGGTCTTTTTAGTAGCCGTCGTTGTTGTGGCAGCATCAGATGTAGTTGTTGTAGCTGTGCTCGCCGATGCCGACGTTTTTGCAGCGCTAGTTGTTGCTGTCGTAGTGGTAGTCGGTGCTGTCGTAGTGCTAGTTGAGGCTGTTGTAGCGCTAGTTCTTGCTGTCGTAGAGCCATTTGAGGCTTTTGTAGCGCTAGTTGGCGCTGTCGCAGCACTAGTTGTTGCTGTCGTAGTGCTAGTTGTGACTGTTGTAGCGCTAGCTCGCGCTGTCGTAGCGCTAGTTTGTGCTGTTGTAGCGCTATTTGGCGCTGTTGTGACGCTAGTTGGCGCTGTTGTAGTGCTAGTTCGCGCTGTCGTAATGCTAGCTGGTGCTGTCGTAGTGCCAGCTGGTGCTGTCGTAGTGCTAGCTGGCGCTGTCGTAGTGCCAGCTGGAGCTGACGTAGTGCTAGCTGGTGCTGTCGTAGTGCTAGCTGGCGCTGTCGTAGTGCCAGCTGGTGCTGTCGTTGTGCTAGCTGGTGCTGTCGTAGTGCTAGCTGGTGCTGTCGTAGTGGTAGTTGGTGCTGTCGTAGTGGTAGTTGGTGCTGTCGTAGTGGTAGTTGGTGCTGTCGTAGTGGTAGTTGGTGCTGTCGTAGTGGTAGTTGGTGCCGTCGTAGTGGTTGTGGTTGTAGTCGTCTGCTCCGCCGTTGTCGTTACTACGCCATCGCATATGTTGCATTCCACTAAAAGAGGCAAATATTTGTTGGATGAAATTGTGTACACACTGCAGTTTTTATTAACTATTAAGTGAAGCAATGTATAAAACTACATATCGTTAGGTACGGACCTGATGTAGAAATGTTACGCGGTTGCTTCTTGTCTTAGGAGAATGGCCCGCAATCTGGGAACGCCTCACTTGAGGACGGCCTATATTGAGGTTTCTTCAATTTTTGCGCAAATCCATAGGCTGTCTTGGCTGCCGGTTGAAAGGGCGTGGAAAAAAGTGAAAAATCCTTCGACATAATGGGAATAATTTGAAATAGTGTTGATGAAAGAGTTATTCTCAGGTTTCGATTATTCAAAGCAAGTATTTAGGACATGTTGATAAAACCAAGGAATCAAACGGGCAGAAACATTATTCTTGCCTGATTTCGAAAATTTTGCAGAGAATATGGTATCAGCGGCGGTCTTCAAGAATATGGTATCAGAGGGGCATCTTCAACATACTGTTCATGCGATACTACCTCAACGCAGGCCAATTAATGGAGCTCTTTCGAATTCCACTACCGTGGTGTAGCTGAACCTTATCCTTGGCTGCTGCGAACGCACATATTTCAACTGTACGCGCTCAGTCCGCTTGCATGAGGCCTCTCCAAAATTGGCTAATCTCCTATTCTATATTCATTTATTTATTTATTTATTTACACCATACAGGTGTGCCAATCATGCAGAAAAGTATTGGCGGGAAGTACTAAACGATAAGACTATTCGAAAAGATAAAAAAAACAGAATTCTGGAAAACCATCAACTAGAAGAAACAGAGGGTCAGGTCCGGGTTTCCGCCTACGTGATGAAATCATGGTGATGGAGAAGAAAACATGGCCCGCAGATCACGAACTGTGAAGGGATGGATGTCGCAGTAACTACAGTGTTCGGGTATCTAGACTGTTGGGGTGTGGCTGTTACTGTAAGGAGGGTACCGATCTTTGAGATAACCACGACCCAAGAACGCAACTGGAATACCATTCTAGGGCGGTCGCTGAGGCGACTCTTTGATCTGGTACGAACCCCAGGCGTAAGCTTAGGTGGGTGCTCGCTGAATCTTACCCCACTAGTTAGTTACAGCCAGGCCGTAGATACTATGGAAATGGAGTATAGGAAGCAATGCAGCAAGCATGTTCTGAATTTTTTATTCAGTTTTTTTTGAAAAAGGTTGACAGAAGCAAAAGTAGTGTTGATAACGATACCTACCTTTCGGTAGGTATATGTAACGTCTTCTGGAATCAGAGCCCGAAGGGGTGTTCAAAAAGTGATTTATTTCTGGCTGTCACAGAAACTGTGTTGAACTCAAGATGAGGAACTGGTCGATGCGGTCCACTCGTGATTACTAAGGCAGTTGTGTTATAGTTGTGCTGTTAAAGCGAAATAGGATATGTCGCGAAGTGCCTTCAACCAATCATGGAGTCCTTCTCGGTTATCTTGAAGGGGTCTTTTCGTGAAGGGGCTCGCGTTGACGCATCGGATGTCCCCGGCCAATAGCATCAGTCAGATTTTGCATAATTTGTTCATGTAGACAATGCTCCCTACATATCAAGCTGCTCTGCGGGTATACCCACAATGGAGCGAGGTGTTTATTGGTAAGTCGCACATGAGATCGAGCTGCTTTGGGGTCGTGACTGGGCACAATTCAATAGGAGCATGCTCTTCCAACGTAAGTTTCCCTAAGGGTAAATTATTCGCAAGGCTGATCGGTGCGTAGCATGCATTGATCGGTGTGTGGTATGCAATGATCGGTGGCATGTATAAATAAGCAGACTGTGCCTAGTGCAGGAGGCCGCATAAACCTTGTTTATATTATGTACTAACTGTGTGAAAAAAAGTTCTAGGGCAGTTGCACTTACCTTTTAAAAGCCTGAGCACCTAACGGCTAACTTATCAGTGATGTGCTGCTCAGTTTTTCTCGGATCTGATCTGGCCTCTTGTGAAGGTCGATTAGCAGAGCATTTTTCAAGCTCTCATCTCCACTTGAAATCTCCAAGAAACCACGAACCACAATTATGTTTGATAAGCAATCCTCAAAAAAGAAAGAAGTCTAGCGCAGATTCTAGAATTTTTCTAGCGCTTCTTTCGTTGAAGGTTCAGATTTGACGTTAAAGAGCAAAACTCCACGAACAACTTGACTGCACAAGACAATGGTTCTAACCAAAAACACGCTGTTGAGCCCAACTTGTGTTGAGTTTGGCGGCGGAAATTGCTAGAAATGCGAGGCATGCGGATAGAAAGGAGAGCGGTGAATTTGGTTCAGTCAGTTTCTTATGTCCGAGATGCTTGGCTGGTCGTTTTTCTCTGTGCTTTGTTTTGCGTCCATTTTTATTCATCTAATTGCTAACAGCTCCTTTGCGTTTTCAGCGGCTGAAGATCTGAAGCTAGTTGTTTAGGTGTCTCTAACAAAAATTAGCAATGTATTGTAGATCTTGATTGTGCTACCGGTCCCGAAATGCAGATGTTCCCTTATCTCGCGCCTACATATGCTGACGTTTGAAGCCTTCCACAGAAACAACGTTTGCCGAACTCGTTCGTGACGCAATTTTTTTTTCATTTTGCACTCAGTAGTGGTAATGTCATACCAGCACCGGCGGCTCGCTTCTCTCGTCTAACATACTCCGCAATCGAGTAACCCGCCACGGCAGGAAACACCTACAAGAGAACAACTATAACGTGCGTGAATAATAAAAGAAGCGTTGATAAACTCGGAAAGATCTATATTGAAAAGGCTTACGATGGAAATGCAAAGAAGTAAGGTGCGCTTGTGCAGGGACACCATCCTTGAATGACTGACGGTTGCTTGGGAGCATCTCCCATAAGCGCATCGTAACCAAGTAACAGAACGGATGGCTGAGAATGGCCAGCACGTACCACGCATACTTTCTGTATAGTTTTTGTCTTACTCTTGGTTTTCGCTGTCGTATGCAGCGCCAAAAAAAAGAGTCAACGTTCTTTTTGTTTTGAAGAGAGCTATCTTGGAAATATAGAAGTAGGAATGCTTTAGCATAATTTGGTAAGTTATCACATGGGTTTTTTGTCACATCCATGTGTTTCAGCGGATGCTACGAGGGTGTTTTAAAAATGGCAGCGATGCAAACCACAGAGTTGTTGTTTTCCAAGAATTTCTATTCCTTTGGGATGAGGAATATTCCCTTTGGATTGGTCCTAGATATACTCCTATATACAGGGTGCGTGAAAAATATTGGCCCTTGAAATGACTCGTGAAAACCTCAGCGGTTGGCTTAGATGGAAACAGTTTTCCGTAAGTTTTCCGTAACATACAGAGAACAATTTAGCAAACAATATAGGACCATGCCCGTTCAATTTTATTTCCTTTTTCAAGAGCACCACCTCGGAAACCACGAGGGAAGATGCGAGTGATGCGCCGCAGACATCGTCGTAGGGTTCATCCTTTAATTCTTCCAAATAACTCAACCGCAAGTTCATACTATGTTCAGGTGTAGCATATGTTTGCATCTTCAAAGTGCCCATGTGGTAACATCGAACGGCTTAAAACTGGGGAAGTAAGGTGACCACTAACTTGAGCTGAAGGACTCGAGAACCTTTCTCATAGCAAAGTCCCTTTCTTTACCATGTAGGCCGAAGGAAAATCTTGAAAGAAGAGGAACGGTCCACCACTAGACTAATACTTGATCCGAAGAACAATACGCTTTCTAAGAATATTGTTCTGGCGGTCATGTAGTGATTCTGGCGCTAGAACCGACGAAGATGATATAACCCCTTTGCGCCGTCAACAAAAATAGAAAGAAAGTGACATCACAAATGCAGGGAGAGCTGCTATGCTTCAGCGATGTGGTTGTGAAGCGCTAAACATGTACTATTTTAACCACTGTTTCCACTTCACAATAATATCTTTTAGAGGTCCTGGATCAAGTTGATGATGACTACCTGCAAAGTGGTACCGAAACCTTTTCTTGTTGTCTCATACGACCCATGAAAATAGTTATAAAACAGATTAAATACATAGGTCTTTTGTTTTTGTCTTCTTCTCAGAACCCTACGCAATAGAACGGTTGCAGTTTAACTTTTATCAGATCTTGATTTTCTACATATTTCATGTTTCTTAAAAGGCGGTCAATACTTTTCAAGCACCCTGTAAATCCTGTTAACGCCGCATATTTTGTAGAGCGCAGACGTGGGAGATTGGCATTCTTTCATCATGAGCTCGACCCATAGACGGTACTCATTTATGAGGAGAAACTGACACGACAAACAGCCCATGAATCATCATAAAAGCATAGATGTTGTGGGAGTCGCGGTGGGACCCGTTTTTCTTTGGCTCCGTTGGTTATGATGATGATGGATACAATCGTCAACAATAAAAGCGAGAGACCTAGACAAGATTTCGCGGTAGGACCAGCGTTCTCCGCTGGCAGTCCCGCTGCCTACGGGTGAGGCAGAATTTACGAGGTTCGCAAGCAGCATAAAATACGGAGGAAAATTATCACTTTCCCACCGTTCTGTGCTAGGATTGACGTTTTGCAAGCCATGCTGTCATCCTAGCGACATAGTTACTCCGTGAGAGGTTCCGCAGGTCTTCTGACCAAGTCAATGCTTCATCCTCCCGGACTCCTCTGATCCCCGAAGGGATGGATGACTTGGTTGGCCACCGGTGAAATCGAACCATCGATCTTGTGCGTGCGCAGCGAAGTCCGACTTTAGCCGGCCCGTCCACAGTGGTAGTGTGGTGGCTTACTGAGGCGGTCGGGTGGCGCCTATTTTCGGTAGGATGGGTGGCTCCCTTTTTGTGTATTGTTCACAGTTGGTCAGAATCTTTATTGTCCGACCTGCACCCGGCGGTTCAGTAGTAGAATGCTCGCCTGCCACGCGGGCGGCCCGGATTCGATTCCCGGCAGATGCACTAAATATTGTGGGCGCTGAGACTCTTGGACTATGCTTGTCCGTATGCGTAAACGCGGTGGTTCAGTGGATATGTTTATTACGGAGAGATAATGTGCATGAAATAGCGAGAAATGGGAGAAGAGTGTGCCTTGTGCGGCTTACAACATCGTTCTGACTAGTATCATGGTTCTGACTAGTATAAGTATCATAGCAAGCATAACACGGGCCAGGCCCGCCCACTCCACATGAGGTACGATATGACTGATGGTTTAAGATACAGGAAGGGTCATCGATTCGTCGATGATAGGTAGAATATACGCAAATCGTATGGGGGTCCTGGATTTGGAAGACAAGGCGGAACTGCACGCTAGCAAACAATGGACGTCAGAAAAGGATTACCTGCAGCAGCGACTCTCTCTCTGATAACTGGGCAAGGCGAACACAGCAGAACCTGCCCCCAGGAAGTGGAAAGCAGACATTGCTGCATGATCAAAAATAGTTGCGTTCCTAGTTTTGAGAGCAGCAAACCCTGTGTTTCAGCTGCGTTAAGGGGGCAGCTTCCTGCCAGGTCAACCGCGGTTCCGTTGAACCTGCGTTCATCCAACTCATTGTCACGTGATGCCCCGCCCCCTG
>JARK01000228.1:8477-20891 GCA_000688135.1 Ancylostoma ceylanicum | reverse complement strand
AGCAGCCTTTTAAACGGGAACGCAGCTCGTGGGGCGACAAAATAAGCCTTGACTCCGCGGTGTGACTGCTGTAGAAACGTGTTCGGGCTGCGTTGGACGTTCTGGAATCACTCGGTACCCATTCCAGCAGGACGAACGCAGCTATATCTCCGTTCTTGCCGCTACCATGGCAGGATTAACGCGGGATTTGGCTGCGTTCCAGCTCTGACATTGCTGCCATCCTAGATTCATGTGCTGCCATTAACGTGCTCTCCTATTTTAGCAGCAATCGGGGGGACGATGGCAGCAATGGAGGGGACGATGGCAGCAATGGAGGGGAAAGGCCACGCCCAATTTGGGGTTTGAAACCGAAGTATTACTGCTGGAGAAACGCGTTCGTGCTGCCATTGGGCTGCTCTGTTATCTGAGCTGATGAGCTAACTTCAAGCAGTGAGGGTACAATTCTTTCTGTTTCCATTGTGTTTTCGGTGATCCTTCAAACCTCTCAATTCCGTAATAGCCAGATCTATCCGAATTGCATCTCAAGGCAAAACTCGGCCGAGTAAGTTTCCTAGCAGCCTGTCACAGCTCCAATCGAACGACATCCTTGCAATTTTTCTATTTCGCAGTCCTTGGCCACCCTTCACCTTCCTTGTCAGGCTGTCGGAAACGTTTCCTGCTATCTTTAAGCATACCTCTAGAATTTTTCTCTAATACAACTAACAATCACACAACATCATTAGTGAGAGGAACTCATGCAGTAACAGTTGGGTTTGTTGCCAGCAGGTGGGAAAAGGTCTTTTGTAGTTCCACCAAACAGTGAGCATTGCCTTCTGAAGAGGAGGCTCTTGCCTTCGTGGTGGAGTCCGACGAGACCACCGTCCTAGCCGCCCACATTTGCTCTTGCAATTTATTTGGTAAACCTAATTCTTGTCATCCGTTAGAAAACACAGTATGTTTGAGCACGTATCCCTTCGCCATTGAAGGTAGTGGCAACCATGCCCTAGCACGGGTCTTCGCGGGGCAAAGACCGGCTTCGTAAAAGGATCGAAAAGCTGGTGGTAGCTCAGATCCCGATGAATCCATATGTTGCTTTTCCTTGCCTATTCGAAGTATCGCGGCAGCATTAACGTTCACCTACCTCTTCACGGGTGCTACGCTGCGAACTCTCTTCTATCACCCTCACAATCAGGAGCCTCTCGTCATCCAATTCAACCAATCGACCAAACCTGATTTATCTCAAGTTAAGACTGCCGTCTTCAAACCTATACTTCGTAAAGCGAAGACTTTGCAGCTCCTGTCGAACGCGCGGCGTCACATTTTGAGAATAGCCATTTACCCCAACACGACCGCAGTACGCGTGCCTCCATATGAAATCAATCACATTTTAACAGTTTCCATAGACTCGATAATGGAGCCGCGCTGAAGTATAAACACAGCCCAACTCGGGAAGACGTCTCGCTGCTGCATCCCATTGTTGCGATTATGATGATGCACCATTACGGATGAATTGGAGATGGATCTCTACTTTCACACTTTCTCATGTACTCCAAATTCCATCGCACGGTTTTCTGTAGCTATTAGAGCACCTTGGGTCAAACAACACAACCCAACACAGATAACTGAGCCTGCTGCAAGCTTTTATGAAAGCGTTGGTGTAATACACGCTGCAGAACAATCCAAGGATGATGTGAGGGTAAGACAGCAACACAATGATAACCGGGTATCGAGCCAAATCACAGAATGCGAAAGAACATGAAGTAACACTGCTTCGCCGAATTCCTGTGTCGTTTCGCCTAAGGAGAGCAATGGACTGAGCCGGAACCGTGCGGCGTAGAAACGACCAAATAGTGACTTTCGTGCACATGTGTTACAGAAGTGAATCATGAATGCGAATCAGGTAGTACCAGAAAAAGAAGTGAACAGCTGAGTAGCTATGTACAAAAAATAATGAGCATGCCATATACTTGGAACACAACTCAACTTCACATCAACAGTATACCTAAGGTGCTACGATTATGGTGCATAATAAAAAGCATAAAAGGCAAGTATTACATGGACTGGCATGGAGCAACTGCAAATCTTGCTCAAGGACAAAATCCGTGATTGACACACACTGAGTCGCTCGGTTGTGCCCAAGGGCATAATATGTTCCAGGTACATACATTGACAAAGTTATGCGAATAATTGGGAAAAAATCTTTGGGAGACAGTAGCTCACTGCGGAGTTGTCATCCATATTGTCTTCTTTTGCTCGTGCTCTATCAGCGCCACAATCTAAAAAAATAGATTTACTATGCTAGTGGATTAGTAAATCCATCCTTACCAGGAAAACGGGTAACCCGTCACAAAGCGTAGAAGGAACCACATCATACAGTGGTTCCGCTATAATTCTCGGGGGAGAAAACGATTTCGTACACACATTTGTTTTTCTGATTTACAATACTCAATTAAGATAAACTACGGGTGTTTTGCTATCTATTTCAAACTTTTAATAATAAACAAAAATAAAAAGGATAAAGGGGACGGCGTTGACCAATCCCGTCACGAAGGATGCGCCACGCATTCGACTTCATCTGAGCATCCTAGAGGCGTTGAATGCGTATGTGCCCTAGACAGTGACTCGTGGGAGGCATCCGATGAACCAAGTCAGTGCTTCATCCTCCCAGACTGCTCTGGTACCAATTTACCGACCCCGGCGGGATGGATGGCTTGGTTGGCTACGGACGCGATCGAACCATCGACCGTGTACGTGCGCAACGAGCCTATTACCGCTGCGCTACACGCGCCCAAACTATAAATAGGAGTTTTTATCAGTTTTTCCTGTTTTCCATACCGCAATTGTCAGGACCCCTGCAACATTATCAGGGACCCACTAACAAGGAACGCTGTGAATTTTGGCAATACGGCGAATGTTGACCGTGGGTATAGGGCACGTTATACAGGGTGCGGCGAAAGTCTTTGGACAAGCATATTCGACCTTCAAAACATGAGGAAGAAAAAATTGGAAAAGCCTATGGTTGATGAGTATTAGCCTGTATAAGACTATCACCGCACCCTGTACTAGTCAGACGCACACATCTATTTGCGAAAGGTTTTCCAAAATCTGGGGGTATGCTAGTTGTGTTCACCTTCTATCACGTATGACTTCATCGAAGCTCCCGGATGATACTTCGAGATTTTAACACGTTCGCGACAACGCAGATTTCGCGCGCGCCGCCACTTGGGACACACGCACTTTTGCACAACTGGGACCCGTACTCGACCAGTCGTGCACATGGTCCCACGCGGTCCTCCCCATTCAAAAAGCAAGATTTTTTTCGTAAGAGTTATTCTTTCTTTCGTAGTTCTCGAAGGTTTCTTCCATTTCTGTTGTCCACTGGTTCGTCATTGCTAGGATTTTAATTAAAGTTTATTGTTGTTCTAGCTGTTCTAGTACGAAAAATCTAAAGAAAAAGTTCGAGAGAAGGTCTGCTTTGCCCACTGCGTATGTAACACTCTAGTTTATCAGACACTACGTTACTACGAAAGAATTAGCTGGCTGTGGTCTTTTGACAAAGATATGGCACTAAATTGACAGTGCACGACCGGTCGTGCACGTGGTCCAACGCGGCAGACACCGCGTGCTCGACCGGTCGTGCACGCGGTCGCGAACGTGTTAAAGGTACAGTCCCACCTCAGAATCGCTTTTGAGATTTTCGCTTTAGATGAATCTCCAGGGACTGCTGATCAGAATGATATAAGTGATTCCGTTCAAAACCGCCGAAAAACTATGTTTCCGATACCCGACTTTGGAGGAGCCATTGGGCGGAGTCGGGGGCGGGTCTTTGCCTCCTTTCGATTAATTCGCTCCTGGGAGTGCAATTTTTGGGGATAATTTTCGAAAAAGTTTCTTATTCACCTCCTAAGAATGGAAACTGCGTTTCATCTGTTGCCAGCAATGGAGTACAAGGTGCAGAAACCCTGTAAATCCGCCTTGGCACCTCCTCTTGCTCGAGATTGCAGGGTTTCAACACCATGTACTTCCTTGGTGGCAATACATGAAATGCAGTTTCTATTCTTTAGGGAGTGGATGAGGAACTCTTTCGATGAGTAAGATTATCCTTAGAAACTGCACTCCCAGAATTAATCGAAAGGAAGCTGGGCCCCACCCCCCGACTCCGCCCAATGGCTCCTCCAAAATCGGGTATCGAAAATAGATGTTTTTGCTGGTTTTGAATGGAATCACCGACATAAGCCGTTTAGACGAATTCGGACGTTGGACATAGCCTTTCAACTAAGGATTTGAACGATTGGAATGGATCTGCTCGCGTGCGTATATGCGACGCAACTTCTACTCCAGGGCGAATGGCCTGCAGTGGCCTCATTGAATCTAGTCTATAAACCTGCGGGAAAATCTCATATTCTTACCAGAACTCTTTTTCCATAATTACCACAGTTGAGAATGCAGGAAAAGTTCTAAGAAACAACTGAGAAGCCACTTTCTAACGTGATTCCATAAGTTCTAGCATTGCCCGATTTTTTTCCCTTTTGCGCGTAAAGCAGTGACATTGTATTTGAATGCGGACGACACATTTTATTTGACATCATGTCCAATGTCCAAATTAGTCTAAACGGCTTATGTCGGAATCACCTATACCATTCTGATCAGCAGTTACTGGAGATTCACCTGATGCGGAAATCTCAAAAACTATTTTGAGGTGGGACTGTGCCTTTAAAGAGTGCGTGGCTTTGTCGAACGTTAGTGAACACATCAGCAACCATAATAATGCAATCATTGTAAACACTTGAAAGAGTTCCAAATGCTGGTAGAGTCCTCCGTGGTTATCAGTGAACCCAGTCAGTATACCCCCGGATGTGTCCACTTTCCCTCTCATCCTGACTACCAGATGTGCTCTATTTCTTAGACTTCATCATACAGATGAACGCGAGTCAAACGCATGTATCTAGTATAAATTGTCAGTGCAACAATGCCAACCGATAGCCCTGGCCTGCCGCGACGCGGAGGTGGCGCGACTCGGTCTTGTTTTCTGTGGAGCATCACCGCATGATGTGCTTCATGCAAGGACGCGTGCTGTGACATTTTTTTCTGCGGGGCTGCGAGGGAAATTGTATGCTGCTAAAACTGCGCTCACCTGTTGACAGACATGTTTCACCACCCCTCTTGCAGGGCCTTGCGACGACACCATGACCACGGAGGCGGAGCAGTTCATCACTTCGAGCTCCTTTTCCACGGAGGAACTCTGAAAAAGGGTTCAATAAGTGGTGTTGGAATCCAACATGTTTGTTTTGACCAATTTTGATGGAATTCCTAAGGAGATTTGGCAAATCATCAAGCAAACTGATAGTTCCTGCTTGCTTCCAAATGACCCAGCATAATGTTTGGCGATTTATCCGAGATAAATAGGCGCACCTTATCCATGAGGTCCTTCGCTTGCTTCGTCGTGATCTTCTCCCCGCAGAAATCCTCCTTGATGTCCTTAATCTGCTTTGGTGACTTGAACTTCACACGAATGACGATTGGATAAATTCGAAGTGAATGGAGACGTTGAATTCCATTCGGTGACACGTCCACGATACAATGCACCCTGAATGACATTTTTGCAATGCTGCTGTATGGTCAAGAATTGAGCCGACAGCAGACTAGCTCCGGAGATCTAATCTTACCTAACTTCAGGCTAAACAGTCTTCCAGTTATTTTTCACGACTCTTTAGTGATCCTACACCCTGGTTTCGCCAAAAAAAAAACTGTCTTTTCATTCTCGCCACATCAAGACAGCGCGAAAATACGGACATTTGGCATAAATAACGCTGAACAAAGTGGAAGGTAGAAAAAAGACCAGTGACGCTGCACCTATTCTTTTTTATTTTTTTACCCGGAACGTTCTTACATTTACTTCTTTGTGGTTGTTATATGTCTATGTGAGTCACATTTGTATAAAACAAACGGTGGCACAAAGACTAAGAGAAAGAGAAACCTAAGTTGCTATCTAAGAAATATGTAGAATAGTCACGCCCTGATAAGCCTTTGAGCCGAGTTCATCATTGAGATTACCCAGAGTAAACGTCTTAACACCGCACAAACCAATCCGTCGTTGGCACAGGCGCCAACACGTTTACCCAGGGTAACCTCAATGATACAACTAGGCCCACATTTGAGATGCGCCATGCATTAGGCTTCACCTCGAGACCGTACAATCATATGAATGCGAATGAGCCCTTCATAGTGATAGTACCAGATCTGTGACGTCACGTGCTTCATCCTCCCCTCTTCCTTCGGTAGCAATTCACCGACCCCAAGGATGGTACAGAAGACTTGACTGAGGGAGGGGAGAGGAATCAGTCAATCAATTCACAAGCTAACAACACGTGTGCAGTCTTCACATACGTTTTGGAGGAAAAGTTCCAGAACAAGCTCGGAAAAATTACGCACGACCAGGAAGAAAATGGCGGGAAACATTCCCTACAACCTATATTATAGCATAAAATAATGGTTTATCTGTTGAGTGGTGGAATTTCAGAGCAATTACTAGGGCTATGCTCAGCTTCTGCACTCGAAATGTCAAGAACATTGTCGTAAATCTTGTCCATGGATAGGAGGGTTCACAGCCGTATATAGGAGGGTTCACAATGAGTCTCAACAGTATTCCATGAAGAAAGCTTTTTAAAGGTCTTCGACATCGATTGAGTCGAATTTCATGGCTACATCACTTCATCAACGTTATTTCGTGACTCAGCTATCAATTGCTTGCTGTTGAAGAGACGTACATAGCACTGCTGAACATAGTGTTCATCTGCAGCTAATTCCTTTCCTGATTTTTCGACCATCTGATGCACAACCAATACAGTTTCGTGACGTAACAAAGCAGTCTTTGGGGAGAGATTCTAGACCTGGATGCATAATTAAGACTACCCAGGGTAAACGCGCTGACCCCTATGTTAACGATGGGCAAGTTTGTGTGGCGTTGACACTTTTACCCTGGTAATCTCAATGATGCATGCCCTCCTGCACTCAATCCAACAAATGAGCAGTAGTACGACCTTAACATCAAAGGGAAACGAACGCACCCCAAGTCTGCAAAGTGATGAATGGCTGGTGCGGTGATGACGTCATACAAAGTCTCCCTCCTCCTGGCCTCGATGAGCTCGCAGCTGGCCAGAAGTCGTTCCACTTCCATCGACTGCAAGGCTCGACACTCGGGAACGCAGTGAGAGAACCTGGAGCAGACGGTCATCTGACACTGATCGGGGCACAACTGCGAATGCTCACCTGCTAGAGTCATCCAGAAGCGTCTGAATAATTGGTGTCAGAAGAGGACCGAAGAGTACCACAGGCCGTCGTTTCGAGGAGGACACCCTCTCCACCCGTTCATAGATAGGTCGCGTGAGAGTCATGCGATTCTGAAGTAAGCTCCCTCCCTCAGAATATGCAGGCATTAAATACGATTCTCACTCCTTCCGCTCATAAGTTGCCACACACTCACCTTAGCCTTCTTCCCGCGCACATCACATCGTTCCATTTGAGTGGCGGATGGTATGATTCCATTTTCTCGCTGCCGTCCCTCACGGTCCACCTTCCAGGCCCTCCATTTTCCGCGCTGTCCCATGAACATTGTGTTGTCGACGAAAACGATCTCTCCCTGAAAGAACAGATATCCCGATGTGGTTTTGTGGTTCAGCTATGGAGATTCTCCTCACCGCTTTGATGTCGAGCTCGTCTTTGTTCTCACTGCTCCGATCCACGTTGATTCTGACGTAGAACGAGTCCCCATCAGCACCGAGACGCAATCGATTCAAGCGGTCTCCGCCTTAATACTTGGATATAAAATTTATCACATGGATATTATGGTGATTTGGCAACCCATGAATGATGTGTCTGTGTGAAACAAAGAAGGATTTGCCTACACGTTGGAGAATACTTGCCTTAGCTTACTTTTTAACAAAGGTTGTGCCCTCCTCAAATAATAATTCTTGTAACATAGCCTCATGATGCCATTCGTCACTCTTATTTGCACCACTAACAGGGTCAGGCGTGGCGATGGAAGACCCGACCTCACCGTCGTCTCATCCCACTGGCGAAATACCGTGCCCATAGGCACGCAGAGGGATCATCACATCGCGGAATGCACACACTGCCGCCGCATGCATCATTGAGATTATCCAAGGTAAACTTGTTAACACCACATAAATTCACCCATCGTTAACAAGAGCGTCAACGCGTTTACGCTGGGTAATCCCGATGATGCATCCAGGCGCAGCATTATAAAAGGTGACTTCTCATCGGATTCGCTTTCCATACAAATTTTTGCCTAGACTTCATCTGAGGAGGTTATTTGATTCTCAGATCACGGAAGTTGCATTAGTTTTCTATCTTAGCTCAATTTTTGTAGAGATTTGGTAAGATTATGGCGAGAAAAAAAAGAAAAGCACTGATTTTGGCAAGGAAAAGGCAGTCTGATCTGGCAATAATCCTTTTTTTGCTCGAGTAATCCCAGAAATTTCTTTGCCAATTGAGTAAGGGGTTATTTAAAATGATAAACATGAATATCCGCTTTGTGCCATAGCTCAACTACGTTAGCTGGGCTGCTGCTGACGCCACTGTCATTTTTCTGATTTCCTTGCCGATGTTAGCAATCTGTTTCACTCTCCTACATTATCCTTAACGTGATCTTACAAAAACGGGGCTACAGTGGAAAACTAGTGCGATTTCCATGATCAGGGCATCAAATAACCTCTTGAAAGGAAGTCTAGGCAAAATTTTTATAAAAAGCGAATCCGATAACAAGTCACCTTTTATATGTAGTTCTGTCATCCAGGCCCTAGTATTACCAAGCATGCTCGAAGGTTCGATCCCAACTGCACCGAAACATTTGTATGGTCTGGTAGCGCACACAGGGCCCATGATCTGACATTGTCCGCAACTACGACCACACTTGTTTCCAGCGATGGGACAACACCACAGAATTCCTTTTGAAGGAGATGGATGCAGCACGCCAAAATAGAAGGAATGGCACCAAATTCACATCAAAACATAATGAAGTAGGCTTAGAAATCAAGCGGACGTAGTTGCGGACAATGTCAGATCATGGGCCCTGTGTATGCTACCAGACTGTAAACGCCAGAATGTGGTCAAAAATTTAAATCCAAGGATGTGTTGCTCTTTTACAACCAGAAACGAATTTCAATGAACAAGAGAACTAGTCGCTCTTGAGGTGGCTTCAGCTCCCGTCGAATTGTGAAAATCACGATAGTTCATAAACTTGTTAGCCGAACACAAGGTTGTCAGTTTTATATTTCATTGGCCAACGTTTCGGCGCCTCCGCCTTAGTGAGGTCAAATGATCAATGAAAGCAGCCACACAAACGCCTCCTCAGTCAAGCATCCAAGAACGAGGCCATTCTTCAAAATCGCAAAATCCTACGAAAGCTGAAATCCAACCTGTGCAGGTCCACCGATCGAGAGGTGTTTTCAATGATGACCGTACGTTTTAGACTTGTCAGTCGAGTGAGGCTTTCTGCCACAGACCCCATCTCGGCTTAGATGTTACACAATTTGAGATATGGTGGAAGTTCATTGGTTATGGTGGGGCACTCCTCTTTGCGGATCATTTTTGGGCTCTTGACGTGAGTTCAAAACGCTTGGAAAACACTCCAAAGGCGACACAGGAGGTGTGGTCTGGACGAGTTAGCTTCGCTGTGCGTGTAGAGATCCCAATATTCCTCCTTCTATGTTGTATGGTGTATAGATTGAAAGCTTTGACTGCCCTCTAGGATCATTCCGCCTCCTACCCTAAAGATTTGATCACCCTACAGCCCGCCAAAGGATTGGTTCCCTTTGCGTATTTGAATTATGTTTCTTCAGACGTGTATTTCTGCTGCAAAGTCGGCTTTTGTTTTCTTTTCGGGTTGGATTGATCTAGTTGCCGGGAATTAGCTTCAATCCTTGCCTTGTACGCCTGTGGCCAACTCCAAGACCCACCCTTGGCATCGCTTTGGGAGATACACCCAAAACGCTTCAATAGCCACTAATATAATATCACCGACAAACTCTTGTACGGCTAACAAGTTTGTAAATCGTGCTGAAGTTTTCAAAGTTGAAAAACTGCTCGTGTAAAACCCAGGGAGGTGAATACCCTGAAATTTGCTGGAGTGGAGAAAACCAAGTGATCCTGTGCATAGGGTCTGTCACAACGACCCTCCCACATCCCTTTCCCGATGGGAAGCCCGCATCGCTCGTTTGAGCCTGCGCCTGGATGCATCATTGAGATTAAACAGGGTTAATTCACTGTAATCTATGTTAACGATAGATAAATGTGTGTGGTGCAATATGTTCACCCGGGGTAATCTCAATTATGTATGTGGCCTCCGCTCAAGCATTTCAATTTTCACGTAATTTTGTTGGAATCACTTCGCCCTCCAGAAAAATTTCAATCCGGAAGAAATCTCCAGGTACATGGTTTCACGCGAAACCAAGTAATTTCCTCTGAGTAAATCAGCGTGCAGTTAGTCATCCGTGTGGCGTAACTGGTGATAGAGTGGCTTTCTTAGGCAAGCGCAAGTTTCAAAAAGTGAGCAAAAATAAGAGACACTCCAATTTCACAAACTCAAAAAACTACTAAAGCGCGTCTACTGAAATATTCCGGCAGTTTTTAATTGTTTAAAAGACCCTTGTCAGGACCTACCATCTTCAACGTGCAGTTCGGCCATCTCGGATAGACTTTCGAGCAGCGCCTCAGTCGCTTCTTCGAGTGTCGCTCCGCGAACGTTATAGCCATCTATCTCTAGTATCAAATCTCCTTCCTGAAATAAGAGCATAACCTTCTCCCATAAATTTTCCAAGGCTGGATAATTGAAGAAATAAAAGAAATGTGAAGACAGAGAAATAAGTTATTGAATGACTAAAGAAAAAAAAAACAAAATTAATAGTAGGACCTGCTGCCCACTCACCTGCAGCTCTCCAGCTGCTGCATCCGACAGTATTCCCATGGCATTTCCTCCACAAAGCCTTACGCACTTCCTCGGTACCGTAACCCAACGAGGATTCGTGGAACCGCTCACGAGCAATGTCACCTTGAACAGCATTAAGATAAAGTCAAGTTTCTGGTGATAAAAATACAAGGCGTATGAGAGTCAGGGTCAACAGCACGAAAGTTAGGGCTGTTGATAAGTTCGCTACTCAGTTAACTGTAAGGACACCTCGTCCTGGCTGACGCCGAACTGATTGAGCACCTTATTCGCAGCCTCCTTGTCCGCCGATCTCATGTTGATGCCACCGACCTGGAATACGAAACATATCAGTAAGAAGCTTTAGAAAATCAAGGGGTTAGGGGGGAGGGTTAAAGGAGCGCATTCATCTAGACCGATTGCAGTTACATATCAGGTATCTGAATTGTAGTTTCTACTAGCACATTGGTCGCAATTAAAAATAAGTGGAATGCGATTTCTGGAAAGATTAGCCTGTTTGCGAGCATTTCAGCCATCGAGAATTTCGATTAGAGCCATGCGTTGCAAAAAAAAAAACTCAAATTTCGTTAATTCGTTAAATTGCTACATTATTGACGAAGTGGCTACCTTGGTGAAAAACAGATTGCATTTGACATTAAAAGTAGAACAAGCATTGTTGCAGACTTTTTACCCAATTTTGCTTGGAACAAAAATGAGCAAAAAAGTGAATGATTTCTACTATTCACTCGTGTAGGAGGATGAAGCAATATCATGTACATGGATACTTTTTGCTCCTTGAGGGCAATTTACATCGAATGCGCACGCCCGTCGGATGTGCGACTATGATAGTCGAAAGACCAGACGCACTCCTGACGCATTCAAGACGCAGGTCAAACGCACATACGGCATCGTGGATATTCGCGGTGGTGGAGTTCTTCATCCACTCGTGGTGAATGTATGATACATACCGCGTTGATCGATCTTCATGGAAAATCCTTCCCAAATACATGAATATGTATTTCTGCCGGTTCAAGGGCAATTTATGCTAGATGCATGCGTTAGACGAGCGTGAGTCTATGCGATGAAGCGTGGACGCGGACGCACCCTCGACGCAACCAAGACGCATGTAAGACGCACGCTTTTGAGGCTTCGTGACGGCTGCATGGTGTTTTCATTCGAGATGTACACATCATGTTGATCAGCCGCCACAGAATATGTTCCGCAAGCAGGTACGTGCGTCTGACGCACGACTGACGCACGCACTCAGTAAAAATTTTCCTTGAGACATGCATAGAGTTTAATTTGTTCTATAATTATAGATATCGCGCAACTGTTGCAGAAGAGTGCGGACTGTTGCATCACAATGAAGTCAGTAAAAGACAATGTTCGACTTAAAATTATGTCCTACTTTCCCAAAAAGGGAATTTTTACCCCAAAAATGGCTATTCCGGGCTTGTGCGTTCATTTTTTTGCGGTTTGGGGGGGGGGGTGGT
>JARK01000227.1:83566-99848 GCA_000688135.1 Ancylostoma ceylanicum | reverse complement strand
AGTTGGCCAAATAAATTTGTGCGCGCAAAACGGCGACTGAGTCCATTGCTTATAAAATTATTTAGAACCTAACACAAATAAAACTATTATAGTAACATTAGAAACATTATGCATCCACGTTTTTGTGGAATAGCACAAAATTAAGGTTTACAACAGGCAAAAAGTTTCCACTAAACAGCGAGAAAATCGGAACGGATCACGAATTTTCCGCTAAAATTTCTTCAAAAACTCAAATATTCTCTTTCGCATTCATGTTCAGCTGGCTTACTTACACATAAAAACAAAGCTTAGCAAGCAAAGTTCATATGCAAAGCCGCTGAATCAAGGGAAAGAAATTCCTACCTCAACCAAATACAGATTACGTTGGGAATACATCAAATTAATATAGGATAAAGAAGGATTGAGGAAACAATTCATTTATATTCGAGAAAACTTATGTATTCTACATCTTAATAAGCTGGAACTCGTCGCCAGGACTCTATTTTATTCAACGTTTTCAAACATTTCTAACTTTCCATAAGCTGAAATTAATTGCTCTACTAATTCTCAGAATACGAAGCATCTGCAGAAGTTACTGCAGTGTTAAATGAGCAGATGTGATGCACAGCAAACAGGTTAGTTCAGTTCTGTAAAAATACTCACTTTCGTTCGATCCGCGGTTGGAAGAAGCTCAGCGTTGGGAAAGAGGGGGAATTTGAACAAAGGACTTTCATTTAATTGCAATAAAAAATTGTTGCAACAAAAGTTGTGGTGGGTTTTCCAAAGATTACTGGCAAAAAACTTTGGCTTTAACTTTTCTTTGGGTGAACATTGAAAAAAAATCTCGTAGGGACCTCCATGTCAGGATTAGACTGGTCAGGTCTAACCTGATGCGACGGGAGCTAAAGATGTGTTAACATGGAGTTGTTTATTAAGATTTATTATACAATAAGAATGACATTATAATGGTGAAAAGGGGCAGGCTACCATGATCACCGCATGGTAGGGGGATGGAGGAGATGAGCTCCTGTGGCTCCCTCCAGCGTCTTTTTATACGGACCTCGTCGGCCTACGCATGTTACACACGGATGCGTGGTACACGTAGATTTATAGCATCCTCGGCGAGGCATCAACGCCTACGTCCTGACAAACTAATAGGTTGTTGCAAAATCGATGTCGGATTTTTGAACCACAAACTTCGGAATAGTGCTTTGGAATGTGAAATGATGCTTCCACCATATGTTTTGTACTTATTCTGAAGCCAATTTCTTCCTCTTTCTGCCTATTTATTTTCATTCAGAGCTACCCACTTTTGTTGTCGTTTTCGAAGGTGAATTAAAATGTACTCGTCCGCTGAAATTTGTCCCAAACTGTTTCGTGGATTCGAGCTCGATGGTAAGAGAGTGGCTTGGAAATGAGGTATTGCCAACCTATTCAGGAGGGAATGCTTAAGAAAGTGGTAGCCCAGTGTTTGCCCACGAGTCACTTAATGTTGGAGTCACGTGCCTCTGAGTTATGGACTAAAATTCGATGACGCCAACGCCGTTTTGAAAGCACTGGTAGAAGCTATCACCAGTAGACCTGTTCAATATCTCGAAAACTTTTGGCGGCATCGGAGGAACGAGCATGATAGAAAAACTGAACAAGTGGATTAAATTCGATTCATCCTCTAATATTTCATTGTACTGTGGTGTACACGGGGTTTCATTGTATCCAGAAGACAATTTAGTACAAACATTTTATTATTTGCATCAAAAGACAATAATAAGCGACCGCTTGGGCCGCATATAGAGAAGAAGAACCCTCCACGTCCTGGTGTTGTGCGCGTGGTTAACATACAAGCGAATACCCACGACATGCCCCTTTTCGGGAGATTGTCGTCCACGACAATTTAAGTATAAAATTGACACAGTAAAAATTGGAGTGAGGTTTAAAAAATAGCTCAGAGGTGGTGGGCTTTTTGACCCTCTCTTCGTATGCAGCTACAGAAGAGCAGAGAGAGCGGTGATGCGATAAATCGCTACAATAAGGGCAGGGAAACGTTTTTCAGCACGGGGCAATGTGCCTTTTCAAACATTTAGGGCAAAACCCCTTTGACTTCACTATTTCCGCCCTCTGGCCAGCACCTATCACGTTGCGACAGCTGTCGCTGAAAACCCTCTGGTTGCAAAAATGACGAAGCATTATTGCGAGGTATGGAAATGGCTTTCGGATGGCATTCTGGCGTCCATAGAGGTGAGGCCCAAGTGGCTCATCTGCTCTGGCTGGTATCGGCAATAGCGGAATGTTCTCTTGTTGTACGACGTTGCCCATTTCGACGTCGCGATCGTCTGGCGCTATCGCATCGCACACAGCGTCCTTCGTCTCCACTTTCTTCTTCATTTGGGCTTCGATAGCCCTTCGTAATTCGAGTATTTCCTGCTCGAGAATCGCGATGCGAGCCGAGTTCTCTTCGCACTTTTCCTGAGTGGATTCGTTATTAATCTCAGCAATCGTATTTGTTATCAAAATTTACCTCAAAATATGTTTTCTTCGGACTATAGTCCCTAGGAGTATCTAGGAGAGCTCTATCACCACTTTCACACTCCTCAGTGAAAAGACTAAAGACACTTTTGGTGAGAAGGTACCTGTAATAGAATAAAACGTAGTCCATTTGAACAATTACTGGAATTGTTACGTCCAGATGAATCGTTAATTATACATAGCGATTCATTCAGAAATACGTGAGAAAGTGTAGTAACACACTTATTCACGATAACCATTGAGCTGTTCGTGGTACTTTGATCAACCTTGAGTTGCAGTCGACGATGAAGGCTCTCGAACGGAGCCGAGGACAACTGGTAAGGTGAGCCTTCATGAGAGAGCTGCTCTTTCATAGCATGGTCCAAAAACCACTAGACGGTAATTTGAGAGGCTGGATTGTAATTCTGACGAAATTTGCAGGAAGATTAACATGAGTTTTCATCGTGAATACTTGTGGAGCAAGGAAGTCCCATAAGTGAGATCAGCCATCTTCTTGGCATGTTCAATAACAGTCACCGTCAATTGAGACGTGTGCGAGATCAGCCTCACACAACACCAGTATCCAAAGAGAGCGACTGCTGCAAGGGGGAACAGAATCGCCCCTATGGCCACTGACAGGGAAAACGTTACGAAAGAAATCTGAAAGTGAACACTCTCGTGTGAAAATTCCATTCAGCCATGCGAAACCACTCACTTTGTCGAGGTCGGACCCCTTGCAGGTGGGCAAGTCTTCGAGTGACAAGACTAGGGAGTAGAGGTATGTATGCGATGTCATGCCTTGTAGACCTTCTTTGATCCTCTCGAGATCCTCTTTTCGCATCCTCAGCTCCGGAAATCCGGATTTCGAGTTGAACAGGTCTTAAAGGGCATCAACCCAAGCTGCTGTTGGGTATTAAACTTGTTTCATACCTCGCATACAATCACTGGTGATTCCTTCTGTGTATAGGCGGAGAGCATCGGCAACAAAATTAGCCGGACTAATCAAGACCGAAGTTTCTTCTATAGTCTTGCCAAGATAGTAAAAAAAAACTTATGGAAATATAACGACTTTATGACGCACCAGGTACACTGTTCCAACCGGCCATCATTTCGAATGGAATCAGCAATTCTTAGAACAGGTTCTTCGTCACTCCACCTCAGCCAAATTCGAGATGAATCCAGACGCATTTCAGGTATGTTACATTTGGAACAACCGTACTCCATCGAGGGATCCCAAACAAAACATTCTGGGCCTAAATCTCCACTATTGCGGGGCATGAATGAGCAACCTCGCTCGCTCAACACTCACTGCCATGCCTGCTTCTCCGCGGTACAAACGGGCTTCTACTTTCCAGGAAACTACGTCCACGTCCACTTCAATTGGGGGTCGTACAGATTAGTGAGTTCGCCCTCTAACCTGCACTGACGAGTTGGAGACGTGATTCTAGCGTCCACTTCAACTCTCACCTTGCAAAGAACAGTTCAATGACTTCTGAGCTTGGCTTAGATATAGAATAAATAGTGCCGGCTAAGATGGAATTAAAGCAGTGATTTGCCTTCTTCTGAGGCAGGTTGTCCACTCTTAGATAAAGAGGCCACATTTCTAGCTTGTACAAATAATTAATGTTAATACCAACATATGTTATGTCTTCAGTAATGTTATATCGATATTGTCATGCAAAACGAATTTGAGAAAAGAGATGCGACTTTTCAAAGAGATCTGAGGTGTGACGTGAACATGGAAGATCGACAAAATCACTGAAATCGATATTGTCGTGCAAAACGAATTTGATGTTCGTCATCAACACCTTCAAAAACCTCGAGATACTCCAGATACGAATTTTCAAAGAGATCTGAGGTATGACTTTACCATGGAAAAATCAATAGAATCACTAAAATTGATAGTCGTGCAAAACGAATTCGATCTTCGTGATCAGCACTCAAGCCTACCCTAGTATACAAGTTTTCAGAGTAATCCATCTTTTCTGATTGATAGTGGAAAGGATCATCTTCATGAACGCTGCAGCAAATGGAACAGCTGCAGTGTAGCACTGACTGTTGTAGACGAGTTTTCAACCACATTTGTCATGAATAGCACCAGATGTGAATGTGGATGAGGGCAAAACAGGTGAAAACAAGAAAAAAGCAACAAATGCTAAGAAAGACAATGAAAAACGATGAAGGAACTGCTAACGGCAGAAAAAATTAGAAAGGTTACCTAGCTGGCTCGGTTCTTTCCACTAGTTTAGCGACACTGGGCTCGCCATATTCCTGTTCATTCCGTGCGCCCTCACCATATTCCTCCACATTTCCTGCGTGAAGTTCTTGCGTACGTCGAAATTGCCGTCGAAGAGCGATTGTAAACGGAAAACAGTATATGAACAAAAATGCTAAGAACGCTTCAATTCGTACGAGTTTTCTCAGTGACTTCCAATGAAGAGTTACAAAAATAATGCATTAAAATGAATAGACCTCACCTGCCACTCCTCTAACATCGGCTTTGTTGATGGGCGGGATACGCGAACTCATGCCATAATCTGAAGTTGAAAAACAGGGGACAGCGCACAGCGCACTTAACAATAAGTAATTTGCCCGAGGAGACGAAAAATAACATTGAGAGGCAAGTACGGAGGCAGTGTTCTAGCTGGATTAGAAGAAAACAATATAAGCTACACAATGGTAGCATTAACGGCAAGAACTGAAACATTTACGATGTAGAATTTCCAACGCACATTTGAATGCAAGAGTGTCAGCACCAGCAAAGCTATTTCGCAATCATGCACCGCGGCTTGCCCGCTAAAATTATGTGGGCCGCGGATTGGCCGCTAAAATTTTAGTTGCCGCGGGTCGGCCGTTCCTAGGCTTCGCCTAAAAATCAGGGGCAGCGGATCGCCCGTAAGCCCGTTTGAGGCTGCGGGTCGGCCGCTCTTATTGTCTGAGAACGTGGGACGAACGCCAAGGAAGAAGAGCCGTCTGCTGCTGCCGTGACGTGAGCTCGCTGCGGACGACCCCGGTTCGTTTGTAGCAATGGTCACAGTGCATCTGGTAGCTCGACTGCTTCCAGAACGACCTAAGCTCACGGCAGCAGGTCAAAAAATGAAGAGAGAACATGTAGTGGCAAGAAGGTGCAGACGCGGGACTCGGTCTTGGTCTGGGCTATGACAGAGATCGGCACCTCCCAAGAAATCCTAGTTTATGAAAATTTAGCTTGATTTTTATCGTGATAGACTTATCTGCACCTTGTACTCGCTGCAAGCATTAAAAGGATTAATCAACAGAACTTGGAATTCATAACTTTGAGGACATAAGTGCTTGTTCTGTTAACTTCTTCTTTCAGATATCCTCTCGAATGTTTGATGAGGCAGTTTCACCACAGCACGGAGTACTTGCTCCAGCTTCCCCCACCATTTCTCTAGCAATCATGTACACTTTATGGATTTTCACTCAATACATATGGTATTTCTTAAATCAGAACCAGGACCCACATGGTTCTCTTCAAAGGACTCTTGTGCCCGAGGAAAGCACAATTGGTCACCTTTTGTTGCAAATATGAATGTTAGCTTTCTGCGCATAGGAGGGTGCAGCGGAAGTGTTTGAAAAACTCATGCTGTGATACTACGCAATCCAACTCGCGGACAATTTTGTATCTAGTGTGACACACATACAGTGGGCGTCAATGGCGGTGACCCGTCTACGGCCTCGAACAAAACGCGGCGCGACCGCGCCGCTCTAGCGAGAACCCTCTCCGAGACGTCAAATTATGGGGTTTTCTTGATAGTCAGTTAGTTTTCTTGTTAGTTATCATCAAATATGATGGACAACTATCAAAAAAACCCAGATAAGCCACTGCGGCGACGATTCTAGCATGAGCGGCGCGGTCGCGCAGCGTGCTTTGCGAGGCCGCAGACGGGTCACCGCCATTGACGCCCACTATACATCCTCTTCTCTTTTTCCCAAATGTTGAAGGTAGTAATTGGCTTTGTCAACGTTCCAGCTTGTGCGCACTTCATCCCCTTTTGTATGAACGCTGTCAGGCGGCTATAATTCTCTCTGGGAGAATGAAGCACTAACTTTTATGCTGGGTGAACTACCAGGTCACGATTCTGAATTGAAACTGAATGCGTGGCGTGTACCAAAGGGATCGAAGCCGGTTAGTTCAACCTTTTGTGAAGCTTCAATACACAGAGTACGTCATGACAACATTATTAACATATATTATAGAATACATCGGCAAGCCAATACTAGTCAAAGAAAATAAAATCGGCCTTCGCAAACAATTACTGGATAACCAAATATTCGTAGCTCAAAATTTATCAAAGTTACCGAAACTATTCTTGATAGTTTGCTTGAAGCCGTACACGAGATTGTTATGATCTTTATTCGACTGACAATACAGAATACATCAATCAGCGATGCCGAGATTCATCGAGAGTCGAACATGGCGGTTACCGAAACTATTTGTAGAGATTCCCATAGCATTTATGTCAACTAGTTATACCTCTCTGTTTCTGCTATATATGCACTACTTTTATGACATAATAATTGGTTGGCCAATTAATTCGTACGGTTTTTCATTTCCCTCGTTCATACCAAAATTTCGCATTTTTCATACCCGTACAAAACTGCTTTTCAACACATTTGGATGCTAAAAACATACGGGTTCTCTTCCAGTTTGAATTCTCCTTTGCAACACCTTCATCGTGTTACACGCTCTATCTTTTCACTATTCACTTCTACTGACTCTTCTTCCATATCGGTAGCTCCACGGCTTATGATAACGATAGTGTAGTAATATCCAAAAAGAGAAGAAAGCTGGAAACTCGTTCCTGATATCCAATTGAATAAAGTTCAAATACTGGTAGAGCTTACACTGCCTAGGTTTACATTGACCTGAGTGTTTCACAATTGATTTTTTTCGAATAAAATCATTGGAAACCTTGCCGTTTGAAGATTCATATGTCTTGCTTGCACATTTCCTATCTCAACCGATGTAAGAAACTGTAATGTTCTATTCCGCAATATCATTTTGAAACCTGTTTCTACAAATTGTAGTTTTTGTTAAAGGCAGCACCCACGGAAAATTCGGTTTCCGAGATTGTAGCGCAAAATTACATTTTTGAGCATGAGGAGTATTGCTGAAGTCCCCAATCCGACCAAAACTCATGCAAAAAAGGTTTTTGGGTGATTCAATCTTGGTAGGTTAGAGCATGGCGGTCGAGTTGCACCTATGGGGTCGAACAAAAAAGTCGATAACGCAACCATCATTGCCACCTTTTTCTTAGCGCTATCGGATATTTGGCTGGTAAAGCAGTTTTTTGAAAAAGAAAGAGCACAAAGAGAAAGAATATGGGATGTTCATAATAAAAACATGACTAGGGAAAAGAACAAAACCATACGGTAGTTTTTGAAGCTAAATAATTTAGATACGCGCAATATTTGAAAAATTGGATGTCCTGAGTGAGAAAAAGGGTTTGTAGAGACCAATAATAGGTGGGAAGGCAGTAAATATCGGAAAGTTGAGGATCAAAATGAAATTGTGGTCGAAATGAGGTAAGAAAACGTTAATATAAAAGACTCCCAGCTGCAATCACTGCCCAATCAGCTGATAGTTGCCATTTTTCGCGCTCCAAGAATGATTTTGGAGCGCGGTATTAGCATGAAAACTCGTAAAACTTACTGCCTACTGATCCTGTTGATCCAGGTTTTACCTGTCATTACTCTTTATTGGGAAAGTTCTAGCTGGTACTCTTATTGCAAAATTGACCCCACAATTGGATCATGAGGGGATCAAAATCTAACAGGCGAAAATTTCCGTGGGTGCTGCCTTTAACTGTATGTAGTCTTATGTACTCTCGCTGTTGTTTTTCAGATTTCTTCTTCTTTGACCTGTTGTAGCGCACTTTGAGTGCATAGAATAAATAAATTACTACCATTGAAAAACAAGATGAAAAATGCCACATGAACTTATTGCCGAACCCAATGCATACATTCAAATCCATTAAAGGCAGCACACACTGAAATTTTTGTGCTGGAGATTTCTCTGTGTTTCGGGGTTAGCAGGGAAGGTGAACTCATAGGCAGTGAAGAAGCAGCGTGAAACACGCCGGAAGACCGGAAATGAAGGCACCGTTTTCTATGCGTCCAAAGCGCGGACGAGTTTTCCGCTGAGGGTATACGAGCGTCCCGCAACGAAATCCCATGGATGGTGCGAATTTCATACACTATACTGTACACTGTTCCATATACTATATGATACATTGGGCTGGACCACTCGTGGCATACCAAGTTAATAGCGTTAACTGGCGCGGCGGACGCCAAAATGGCTGCGGTTGGATCCGTGTCCCCGGCAGTATCTCTGCAGGTAGGCGGTTATTCTTTATGTTCAACTCGTCGTTGTGATTTACCTAGAACAAATACCGGTTTGTCATTGCTCATCAGAGTT
Source organism: Ancylostoma ceylanicum (assembly GCA_000688135.1). Lineage (NCBI taxonomy): Eukaryota > Metazoa > Nematoda > Chromadorea > Rhabditida > Ancylostomatidae > Ancylostoma > Ancylostoma ceylanicum. Next base: position 90,925 of record JARK01000227.1, on the reverse strand, counting down.
TCTGCACCTGTCTTTGTTTTCGTCTTTTCTTGTCTCTCAGAAGGTTGATTTATAAAATATTGAATCTAGTCCAGCATATTTTTAAAATCCGATTTTGTACGCTAAAGAGCGCATGGTTTATGCTCTTTTTTTATAGATTTGGTCAATCCACAGCTGTATAGATTATATCTCTCGTCTACATCGCTTTATTCGTCAACGTTTCCTCAATTTTCCAACAGTAGCCACACCAAAATTTTGCATATGAATATACATATAATCTTTCCAAAAAATACCTGCTTCCCACCACTAAACTGTGCGTCGACTGAGCCACGTCGCAGCACGTATGGTAATGCATAGGAGGCGCGGCGCGGCTTAGCAGAAGGGCGGCGGATGCCGGAGGCAAGCATTTTTTGGAGCGACTGTATGAAGACTTATTCATATGACGACATGTTTCTCGATAGCAGAAACGCTACTTCCAGTATTTGCATATTCTGCAAAATTATGTTACTTCATAAATCGACAACACTTCAACAAAGAATGTATAGGTAAACAACAAAAGAGCAGAATTCGTTGAGTGCATGGAGAGGGCGAAGCGTCTAAGTACGTTGCCGACATGGCAAAACCTTTTATTCGTAACCAAAACACACTTATCGACTGTCTGGGTAATTTATAAAGCATAGGAAACAAATATAAGTACATTTCTGGGACATGTATTCAAGTGAAACCATCGAACAGTTTGCCAACAATATAGTATAACATACTACACTGTACTCTTTTTTCATGGAATAGGTCTAGATTTCTAAACGTTGCTCCGGAATGCGGATATAAAACAGCCGTTTAGGCAGCGACACCACGGACTCACATCCATCATTCTCAGCATGCAAAGTGCTCTTGCTATCCTGGCAACGGTACGTTGTTCAATGTAGCTGTAGCCATCTCGACTCAGTTTTGGCTCCTAACAGCAACGCAACCACATATCAGAAGCGCCACGACGCAGCTTCTACACATCCATTCTGACACGTTCTAACACGTATCACCGGCCTCTGAAAAAGTTTGTAAGGTGGATCACTTTTGGACCTGTCAGGACTCACGTCGTACACGTCAGGTCGTGTCAGATCGAATGCATGACCGCGCTGAAAAGGCATTGCAGCGGAATTGTGTTGCGGTTGCTAGGCAATTTCAAAAGTGGAAGTGAAACTGAGTCAAGATAGAAGTAGTGTCATGTGAAACTAATTTCACTGCGCCAATTATGGCATGCCTTTAATTTCAAGCTGGTCAGCGTTAATGTCATTTACGCCGCAGAAGATGTGATTGGTGAGTTAGTTGCTCATTTGTACAAAACACAGTGGGTGCATCTTACGGAAGTTTCTTTCAGACAATCCGGAAAAATGTTGGGTGGACCGCCAGTTCAGAAACCTATTCGACAGAGCGCACAATAAACTTCGTATATCGAAGGGGCTGCCAGAAATGGTGAGTCTATATGACGAACTATCATTAGTGCGTACAGACCCCATAAGGGCAACTGCACAGTGAAGGGCAGTCCCAAATGCACTTCATGAGAATCGAACGACGCCTTAGTCCCAACAACACAAGAGCCTTACTGCAGGAGGAGGCTCACTTATAGGTTTAGTTTTCGTAGAAGGTTCACTCACGAAACGAAAACTAAAGTGAACAGACTAGAAAACTCGGATACATATTACAACTAAAGAATTCACTCACTTCCTCACAAATCAAGCATATGTCGTTATTGCTAATGTTTTTAAAGTCTACTCTTCCCGTGGTCGCACACAGCACCTAATTTAGTATTCCCAGTTGGGCTAAGTTTTCTATCTACAAGGGTTACAGTCTAGTTTTGTGACTCGAGTGATTACCTTCCGCCTCTTCCGAGATTAGGGAAATACTCTTTATTATTTCTTTGTGTAGCTTGAATAAGAAACCCACAGGTAATAGCTTGCAGAGCTCTGTTCCACCGTGGGGGCTGAGGTAGGATCTCAGCGGGGAGTTTGTCGGGCTCCCCGGGAGTATACGATGGAGCGTGTTTGCTGGAGGCGACTCCGAACCGCCTTCTTTGTACCTCCCAGTCACTTGAATGCAGGGCTTTTGATCGGATAGATGTGCAGGATACAAGCTGCAGATACGCAAGCAAACCCACGCACGCATGCGTGAACACACTCACGCGCTGACAGAAAATATGAATCATTCCGATACTGCAGAAACATGGAGTCCAACCCATAAATCCACCCGCGTCTCAGGGCAGGTACAAGGTCGCGTTTGATCCGCGATTAGCCCCATATCTTCCACCTAGGGACGCGCCAAGTAGCCTCGCGACCAACCGGCTGGTATCCCTCTAATGGAGGAGATTATATTTTAGAAAACAATCGTGGGATCTGTGCTCGCAGTAATCCTAGCGGCGAGGTAATCTGAAGGTCGGCTGTCAATCAAGTTACGGTGGTTCAGCCGAGTTGGCTAGGACCCATCATTGCATGGAACAGTTGATTCTCGGTGTGGGTCAGCACTGCATGTGTGCTTCATCTCTCCTTCTTTCACCTTTCCTGCTGTGCGAAGAAGTGTTCTAGAGGCTGCTAGGGTGTGAGCTTTGTACTTGCAGAGGGTGGGCTTGGCTTGGCGATTGGTCTATTCGCGTGACCGGCCAGTTGCAGAGCTGAGCAGCGCCGCCCTTTTTAGGCATAACGCTCCACACCCACGCTGCTACGCTGTTCCAACAAATGGTACATATTATATGCACAAACACAGGGAACTCCAAACGGCCGGGTGAACAGGGGCGGTTGCCTCGGCGCGGCTCTCTTGGACAGAGACGCAGGGGAAAGTCGATACGTCGTTATTTCCCGTTGCCTCTCCGCGCACTTCTAACATCCTATTTTTCTCTTATTTTTATTCGTTATTTTTAAATTTAAGAAGAGGTGATGAGTCGCAAAATTTTCTCGAAACCGGAACATCGTTGTCCATTCAGGTGTACGACTGCGAATTCGAACGAGCCGCTTCAGAGGAGGAGAAAGAAGGTGGCTATTTGGACGAAAAGGGATATGGCAAACTCATTTTTGAGAGGTGTTTTTTTGTTTCACATCAAGATTATTACTCTCTCCATTTCTCTACTTTCCCATGCTTTAGAACATGGGATCGCAGTGTCCTCACAGCGCTGGAGCGTGCGTTCGACGAAATGAAATCGGACCCTAATGCAATGGCACTGGTAACATGAAGTCTTTTATTCTCGGATACCTCCTTAACACTACAAAGTAACAACTTTAGATGACTAACCCGAAAGCGACAAGATTCGGATGTTGGGGGAGACTATTCCGTGTTAAGAGTACAGGCGAAAGAAAGACGAGAGTCACTTGTGCCTACGACAAGAAGTAAGGTTGTTGACGCTTCGCAAAATGGTATCGGTCTGATTATAGAAGTGGAAACAGCTTGTTTCACATTTCAGGCCATAAGTGGACCAAGCACGCACGGAAGATAGCAAACGTCCAATCCGTAGTATTTCATCACACAAACCTTCACTAATAAATTTTTATTGAGACGAAATTTTTCTTACACATTTTATATCCGCTCACAAATGGGCTGACAACTGCAGCAATATGTATTAACACATTCACGACCTTATGCTCTTGGCATCGTGTGCCACATAAGGCACGAGCGGTCCCTTGCGCACGCGTTTGTGCTCAATAGGTCGCGCACGCGGTCCCACGCTTCGCACCATGTGTATCAATCTGTTGAGCACATTGTTGCGAATGTGGAAATCAGATTTCTTATGAAATGAGGTTTATACATATATGTGTTTTACCCGTATATTCAAGGTTCGACTATCGCTTAAATAGCAGTGATAACAAAATGTGAACAATGTCAATCTACTCAAGGGCAAGATCTCACGTCCCGCCCCTTGGGAGGTGTCTATAACACATTCCTTGGGCGTCAAAAGAGGCGCGGGTAAAATCGTGAATCATTGCAATAGTCGGTCAGATGAGATGCGGCTGCTGCAGGGAGCGTGCGGCTGCGTCGCGGATGTAAAACTTCGTCTGCATCTATCGAGAGCTGTAGCAGAAAGCGCAAAGACGGGACGTTAGGACGTTTTTGGGTAAGGACGCACTTACTGAAGTCTGCGGTACGAACACAACTAGATCCGAGATTCGTCCAGATTGAGCCGCCATCCCGAAGTTACGACATGTAAGCCTGTTCTTCTCCCTCCAATAGCAAACTTTGGTGGAAGGATCGCAGTTTTTTGGACGAAAAAATAAGTTCTGACCTCGCGGTGTGACTGGTGAAGAAACGTGTTCAAGCTGTGTTTGCTGCGAATCCCGGAATATCTGAGCAAATGAAACAAGAGTCAAGTTCGCTTCCGGTGTGGTCGTGTGTGATATAGACGATTGAAGAGACAGCCTCTAAATTGCTGCCTTTTTCCACATAACGGGCGCCAAAAGAAGGTTCTATACTAGACATATTTCGATCTGGATTGGAACAGTACCGTGAAAAATCAATAAAATCGATCAATAAGTCGATATCCAAGTCGATTATTACCTTATTTGTGTGTTCAGGTAGGGCAGCCAACCGTCATGAGGTGTTTCGCATGTAAGCCTAGTGTATTGTGACTGTTGATTGAGGATTTCGAAAACTTGTTCAAGCGCGGAGCTACGACGATGTATCGTACGAGCACCACTGCAAAATGATGCGATCTTGGTGAACATTCCAAACAATCATGACTTATAATAAAGCGCTTACTCTGTGTGTCTGTAAGTGTGTGTGTGTGTGTGTGTGTGAAACGAAATTCCCTGATTAGTCAGTGATGATGATTGCGAGGTCTATTGTATGATAGAGACGGGTATGGTGAGGTTCAGAGACTGAACAGAAGCTCTACAGGGTCTGAAAGGCGAGGATGTGTAGTGCTACGGCTACAGCAACGTGATAGGGGTGTGCCGGTGCCAGAAGTAGGCAGGCGCTCGTAGACGGGTAGAACGATGTGTTCAGGGTGCGCCTGCACCCCAAAAATGGGGGAACGCCTAGGGACGGGTCCGCTGCTGTGATAAGGGTACGCCGGCGCTCCAAGTGGGGGAGACGGCTCCACCGTTCTGATAAGGGTGCGCCAGCGCTCAAAGTGGGGGGAGACGGGTCCACCGTTGTGATAAGGGTACGCCGGCGCTCAAAGTGGGGGGAGACGGGTCCGCCACNCTGCGAACAGGTCGACAGGTGGAGAAGAGGTGCGCCGATGCAATGAAGCGAAAAATTACTCTTAATCAGGTTATCTTTGTTCCAGTTGCCCTCTGGCACCATCTGTGCTCTGCAGTGAGAAAGTACTAAAGGCCCGGCCTAAGCGTTGACTGTTATACCACCCATACCAAACCATTCTGCCCACTCACCTCCCCTCCTGCGTGTTCTGCTTTCATTTATGTCTGTACGCACCCTACCCCTACTCTTTTATATGTTCAAGCTGATTGTTATCAATGGATCACTCACAACAAACAAAGAGTGATAAACCATTCCTCGTGGTCATTCCAGGTTGAATCGGTTACATGTAGCTACAATTAGCTAGTTCACTTAAAAGAATGATGAAAACCCCACTTGTTCAAGCGCGGAGCTACGACGATGTATCGTACGAGCACCACTGCAAAATGATGCGATCTTGGTGAACATTCCAAACAATCATGACTTATAATAAAGCGCTTACTCTGTGTGTCTGTAAGTGTGTGTGTGTGTGTGTGTGTGTGTATGTGTGTGTGTACACTACTGCATAAGGTAAGTCGCGAGCAAGATGGAGCCTTTGCTATTCAGTTTGATGCGATGATTAGTTATATGGTGTGAGTTTCGCATAAGATGCTATGCTGCCTCTGAGCAGAATTTTTTTGTCGAAGATATGACATGCTTTTCTGAGATTATGATTTTACTAACCTCATCTTTTGTCAGGATTCCTTTTTTTTGTATTCGTTTAATCGTAATGATGTATTATGTTGTGCTAGATCGATGGATTGCGAAATTGTTATTTCTTGTATTCTCACGATTCTTTCATTGCGTTCTCCCGTGTTTGCGCAATTTTAACGTTGATTTCGTTCTTGTCATAAATATTCATCCTGTTACTACGAGTTTTGCAGAAGGTGATTAAAAACATGGGGGAAGTGAAAAAAACCGCAGACTGCACCCAGAAAAGCCCCGAATTGCCGCCAGAAGTGCCCCGAATAGCCTACCAACAGGAATCTCCCAGTTTCTCCACAGAAATCCCCCAGTTTCTAAACAGAAATCTCCACGGAAGCCGCCATGTTAGCCCACGGTGGCTCCCCTAGTATCTCACGGTGAGCCCTCCATTTTCCCATGGTTGACATGCCTGAATTCAACCGTAAGATAACGATGAGCCCACTATGGTACGAAAGTTCAGAGCAGTTTATCTTGGGCGCATTTGAGAAGTCCCGGCGATAAGCTTCTTTTTTCAGCGGTCCATGGCGATGTAACGTGGCAATCGATACGCATCGTTGTCCCTTACATCGCCGGTTCATTTGGATTCATTTTGACCTGGGAAAGTTTGGAGACGCTCTTGTGCTCAGAGAATCGTGCAGCTCTATCCTCCGACAATAGCAGCACTTCTCGCCTAGTACACCGACAAGTGCTGCTAAATCATCGCGATTATATCCGTATTTGTCATAACTTCGCCCTTAAGATGCCGATACTTCAGCCCTACAGTGCTGCCAACTTGGCTCCGCCCACAGCTTCGCCCTAATTTAGTCGTACTTTTGCCCAAGAGTGCTCCCAAAAGTAGTGCTGCATCACCATACTTTCGCCCCACAGTGCTGCTAAAAATGGTGTTACTAGGTCCACTCCCAGTCCACCTTGGTAGCCTATCAAAGTGGTGAGGCTGCGAAGCCTCGCTCCGAAGTCTCACGCACCTTGGCTACTCCAGTGTTGGATGAGAATGGTAGTATATGAATAGAATTTATTGTACGTACTAATTGCATATCAAACGCTTCAAAACAATTGAATACTAAAACTAAATACTAATATAAGTACGAAATACCAGTGCCCTTCAAATGCTTTGACGACGAAACAAACACACATCTCAGAAGTGAAATGAGCACGTGACTTATGGCCCGTGGCATACTTCACAGCGACGTCGCGACTGTTCACCTTTGAAACGTTTTCATGCCAGCATGCTATCCAACACAAATTGTGTGATAAGATGTGAGAACCTGTAACATCCATTCTCATCACACGATGGTGTCGCTTTGAAGTACATCATGCTCCTATGAGTTACGTCATGACTGAAATCAAAATAACACAAGCGGAAACACCAACATTATTTCAAGACCGAAAGAAAATCAAATATGTTTTACAGGAACATATCGAGTTAAATAGAAAACTAATGACAGTCTGGGGGGGGGGGGG
>JARK01000227.1:70449-83463 GCA_000688135.1 Ancylostoma ceylanicum | reverse complement strand
AAAAAAAAAAAAAAAGAGGGGGGGGGGGGGGGGGGGGGGACATTTGTTCCGACCGTACCCAGGGCCACAGGCACCGAAGTCCCTTAAATTTCTGCGCGTGTACGTGCTGGAAGCCACATTTCGCTATTTCGTTCGAAAGAGAGTAGAACCCCTTTGAATGATGCTTTTCTTTCCATGAAGCTGGCAGATATCATCTGTACTGACGAGAGACAGATATCATCTGTACGTTTTGCGTTAAAATGCAAAATTCCATTGCACTCATAGTACGGGTAGCGAGCTTGGGGTAATGTTGAGAAACTGGCAGGGCGAGCGAAGACGTTTGGCGGTTTCAGTCACAGATCAAAACCTCGAACTAATTTTAGGCCTCTGAACACGGCGATCTGGCCGAGACGTCAGGTCAAATAAAGTTTGCCACCTAACATCCTGGTTGGCACAAGAATAGAACGCATTGTTGGGATATAATGCCCAGGTCTAGAGAAAAAACACATGGAAATTACTAGTTTTGAGTCAATATACACTCTCATGCTAAGGCCTTCATTCGAACGATTTATTCGAATAATTTATTCAAATGATTATTCGAAAATTCGAATATTCGAAATTTTCCTTTCTCGAATATATTCGAAATTCGAATATTCGAAAAAAGCCATTTTCGAATATATTCGACTATTCGAATATTCGAAATTTTTCCAAAAATGTGCAAGTATAATACGTATCCTCTGCTAAATTCAAGGATCAGGAGCTTTCATCATTCTTCTGCAATAATAATCTCAGCTTCTTATTCGATATAATTTTCTTAATAGAAGACTTGGTATCGAAAAAATTGAGTGGCATTAATTTTGCAAGGCTACTAGCTCGTACGAAATATGAGCGTAACTGTCTAATTATCACACCGTTGGACCCGTCTCCAGAAATTTCCCCGCTTTTGGACGCCGTCGCACCCTTTGAACGCCAACGCCACCTTATCACACCGTTAGACCCGTCTCCAGGCATTTCCCCGCTTTTGGACGCCGCCGCACCCTTATCACACCGTTAGACCCGTCTCCGGGCATTTCCCCGCTTTTGGACGCCGCCGCACCCTTATCACACCGTTAGACCCGTCTCTGGGCATTTCCCCGCTTTTGGACGCCGCCGCACCCTTATCACACCGTAAAACCCGTCTCTGAGCGCTTACCCACTTTTGAACGCCAACGCCACCTTATCACACCGTTAGACCCGTCTCCAGGCATTTCCCCACTTTTGAACGCAGGCGCACCGTTGCCGCAAAAGTGTACCCTCTGCATAGCATTATCACCCCTTCTGGGCGCCGGCGCAGCCCTACAGCGTCACCCCTCATCCGTGTCCTTCTTCGCCTTCCTGGCTCCTCCTCTTCGACATAAAGAGGTCCTACACATCTCTTCCCTTTTATAGTGTCTGGGCTTATCTCATTCATTCCAACTGTGGTAAACACAACAGTCGGTTCTTAACATGTCTGAACATGACAAAAGTGGCCCAAAACACCTGTAAATCAAGGTAAAAATCAAAATTTACCACATTTTCGTACATAACTCGACGGGCTGAACACGATGGTGCTGTTAGTTTTTGGCGGCAGGGCCTGGTTCTCGTGCACAGACACACACACATGAGGTGCCAATTAATAAGAAGTAAGATGATGTTAGTGAAAAATGTTTGGGAAACTCATCGTCATGATTAGGGGGTATGCTCGGAACGAGAAAAAAAAACTCCGCTAATCACGACATTGCTAACCATTCTGTAGTGAGAAGAAAACGGGGACAAAGAGTTACACAAGAGAATATCTAGAATTTAAAAACGTGCTGAGTGTCGGTGCGTATTGACAAAGTCGGTTTTCCTCGGAATCGATGTCGTGGTTTCTATCATGGTCCTCACTGCCCACATGTCCGTGTTCTGCCTGATGTGACCGACGGTTGCGTTTAGGTGTCGCTGAAAGAAATTACTTTAGTAAAAAACGGGATTCCTTACAGAACTGTCATCAGCTCCTCCATCATGACAGTCTACCCAGATGTTACGTCATCATACGTCCCTGCCTCATCCGCTCTTCCATCAAAACTAAACAAAGAAACCGTGGGCTCTTTAATCTCTCAGCTGCGCTCTGGCACTCACTTCCATAGCTTTGCACCCGTGCTCGCTGATGTATTGTGGCGTCTTACACCTAAAATTATAGTGGGTAGATGAAAATGCATATATGAAACAAATTGTGCAAGGACAAATGACGGGAAATTGATGCAAATTCTCAACAAAACGAAAAAAGTGGACATCACAAAAACATCGGATTATGGTGATCAAAAGGATTTTTGAGACCGCATCTCGCGCCGTTACTTTGGCAAAAAATTGCTCGGTCAGCCTCCTCTGCATATGCAAGCGACTTAGCATGTTCCGTGCTAAACGCCAGTAGTAGCGTATCAGCCTGATTGTTGGTGCGCTAAGGCCGGTAAACGAGCGACTCCCGCTATTAGCCCTCAACACACCCAACTCTCTTGCGCAGTTTGCCAGTTGTGGTCCCTTGGTCAAATGTTTCGCCCGCAAAACCTGGTGGAAGGAATCGAGCTTTGCCCCCGGAATTGTATGGTATGTGACGATCTTGTGATATGGCCGGATTGTAATCAAATGTGAACCAGAATGACCACGATACGATTATACCCGAATAGTCTCACTTTCACTAGAGCCATGGCAGCGGCTGGTGTGGCGGAAGCTGCTTCAAAAACGCCGTCGAAGTTAGAAGAAAAGGATCAAGCGAAGGTACGGAATTCAGACAACTGCAGAGGCGAATCTAGTCCATCCGCCGGCAAATCCCCGACGAAAGGTTTCAACGAGGGAACATAGCGAGCAAACTGCGGGCGAAAGTGTTGTGGGCCAAAGGGCTATCGGGCGGATCGCGCGCTGAACGCAACATTATTTGGGCTGATGCACCAGCGTGGGTTCGGCCCGAGATGTGAAGAGTGTCGGGCATCGGCCCGCTTTTCACGACCACTGATCGCCGAATGATATCTTCAAAGAGCCGTCCAAATGTCGACATATTTTGGCTCAACGAGGGGATGGGATGGGCATATATGTATATACGAGAAAACAAAACAGTCTCACAGTATCCCCAGAGTTCGCCAGTTTAAAATGAATCAAAGTGAACCGGCGATATAGGAGAACAGACTGGCCGTCCGGCTGATGCCAGAATTCCAGGCTTGTACTGATGCTCGCTTTGCTCGAATACTTCACAATGAATGCAAAGAAAACCTTGAAAACCATTCGCGGGATACCTATAGCCCTCTCAAATAGTTTCAACGCTCTCCTGAAATTCCTTCAAATCCGCCAGGCCTTCTCTCATCTCCACAAAGTGACGTTCTTTGGTAAGCCCTCATTGCTGTGAACGTTTGGATGTAACCGATTCGATGCTAGTGGTCACTTAGAATGATCTATGTTTAGCTGGCTGTTGTGGTAGTTGAGTGATAAGAGTCCTAGACTTCGCCAGTTCGAAATGAATCCAAATGAACCGGCAATAGAAGAAATAAGGATCGTGGAAATGTATTGTATCGATTGCCACGTGGATAGCCTGGAACGCTGCCAAACGGAGCCGGTACTCTCGAGGACGTGGCCGCAATGAAGTGGCGATGTGAGTGATGGCGATAGTGGGAAGGATGCCTGTCAACTGCCACGCCCCTTTGATTATCATCCCTCCTCAGACACATTCCCCGGGTTGCCCGTCATCAAACACCGGGAAGGCCACAGCACCCTACGGGGCCTTCCCGACAGAATGAATGCGGTGGGCCGGTGTCTTTCGTCGGCTTGCCCGGTATTGTGTAGCCGGCTTGCCCGGTAAAACGCTCAATGCAGTGCTGAAATCCTCCTATATGCACAATTTAGCTTTTTCGACTAAATATGTCAACGAATACAGTCAATAATGATACTTTTATTGTTCTGCTTGAGTTTACATCTGCTCTACGTTCCACACCATTTTTCATTGCTAGCTTGATTCATATTCTTGGAAAAACTGCCTTCTTTTCCGCAAATTTTCGGAAAGCTTTCATTGTACTCAGTCGGGTTTTGGATAGCTTCTGTCTTTCCTGACTGTCTAAAAGAACAAAACAAATGAACAGCCATTTCAATTCAAGCATCTGGATGCTACAAATCGCAAACTTACTGCACAAAAAAGTTATGAAATGCTCTTGGATTTTGCCATCATATTCCTTATAATCCGCTTTGATGGGCAGCCGTAACAACCCACTTTTCTGAAGCATGTTCCGAGGCCGACTGTTCCAAAGCAACTCCTAGTCCCTCCTAGAGAACCTGGTTTCAACTTAAAGATGCTTTGAACCCTTCTCTACTCAGCAGAATAAAAGCAGAATAAGCATGGGCTCCTGGCCTAGAAATGAACAACCTAACGTTGCACAATAACTTTCGCCCAGTTCCTCCCAGTATAAGTACTGCCTAAGGTAGGTTCAGAAAAACTTACTTCTCTCTGACAAAAAGTAATGCTGCTCCCCATGAACGATGGTATGAATGATGGTAGAGAAAAGCTAGCATTGTGAAAACATGTGTGGAGCTTGCGAAAAAGTGATCTTTTCCTATTTTTAGTAAGAAGTTAAAAACTTGCGTTGCGGCGGAGTGGGATCGGCAATTACCTGGTTTGGTCGGATAGGGCTCAAACCTCTATGAGTTGCGGCCTTATTGCGGCCTAAACACGGATGCTCTTCAAATTGATAGGGATGAAAGCTTGGCCTCAACTCCGGTAATTCTCGGGCGGAAATAACCGAACGCTTGTTTCGACCCTCGCCTCCTGCTCGTTCCGAACGGTATTTGTTGTGGTTTCGCCCCCGGAATTGTCTGAGAAAGGGCGTGCTAATTTCAGCAGCAAGTCTTTGTTGGACGCATCTGACAATACAGCTTCATCGCAGTACATCGCCTGTCGAATACAGAACGCGTCAAAACTCTACGCCCACCATAGAAATTCGTCGGTTTGGAGGAGGATCAAAATTTCATATACTATATACTATATGTACTATAATATATATACTGATATATAATTTCATATACTTCATATACTGGCGTTCACTATCGTATTCAGCTTACTCGAAAACCCTGGAAACGTTCGCTAGATATTTTCTGAACGATTCTCCAAATTTTTTGTTCGTTTTTGAAATTAAAAAGCGGAAGTTCAAAACTACGCTCACGCTTGGAGAAGCTTTTTCATCATAATAAAAGTAGGCGACACCCGTTAATTAGCATTTTTTAGGTCCTGCTTTGCTGACTACTTCTCCAAATAATCGATTTCTCATAGCGCTGACAAAGTTGTTCATGGCTCTCGCACATGTAGATGCACAACAGGAGAAAATTTTTCTTTGAGGTTGTGCAAGTGGTGCAACTGATCTCTACTGCCATGGACTCGTCAGCAATGATGGCACCCAAGTTTCTAATAGGTTCTAAATTGCGAGAATAGGCGAGCTAGTTCATAGGGGTGATACTGAGGGACCGCGACTTAGCCGTGAACGGTGCCCCGAGTCGTAAGCCTAACGGAAAATGAAAGAAATATCATAGCAAGTGCCTTTGCAGAGCACTGCTATAAATTGCTGAGGTTATCTGAATCCCACCTGTAAAATTCCAAAGTCAGAGGTTTGTCCTGATCATCGAACTTCAAACGACAAAAATGTTTGAAGAAAGAAACCTCTCCCTTCCCCCATGAATCCCTGTAGTAATGCAAAATTCGGTCAGGAAAATCGTAGCTTGACTTCAACTCTCACCAACGAACACAGCCTCCAATGTCACGAATGAAATCTCGGATGTTAGCAAGCGCTACAAGAAGTGCCACCTAAGCCCACATGCTGTCCATGTTGTTCTCGACTCCATGAGTGGTGTAGCGTTTACCGGAGAACATGCCTTATCTTCCCTCCCCAGAAGTCCTCAAGACCTCAAGGCTGATATGAGTAGGGAGAGGTCGAATTGAAAGCAGCCAGCGAAAATTTCGTGCGGATTTTCTCAGCGGACATTGCGGAGGAGGAGGGCCAGACTGGTGATACTGCAGTGGTGTCGGCCTTGAAATGTTCTCGAGTGTTTCCTTGTTCATCCACTACTTGTTAGGGGTGCTCATGGAAACACCGGCTAAAGGTATCCGCTCACTAAGGCTTTTGAAAAATTTGTGTCCTTCACACTTCCTCGGTGGAGAGCTTGCTCAGTCGATGAGAAGCAAGATGCACTAGGCATTGATTCCGAATGCTCCATAAACTTCTTACGGTCTCGTGGAACGTTATTGAATATGTCCGTGTGATTTGACTGTTTGTTAGCAGTTCCTTTGGGTGGTGTAGAGTTTCAAACCGCTGTTTTTTCCTTTCAAAAACCAATAAAAAAATCCAGCGGGGATTTCCAGGGCTTTTGAGCAACCTGATAATGATAGTGAGCGCGATTTCTCGGGAAATTTTTATCCTCGTAAGAGCGACAAACTTTGAGGGTGGGCGTGAAGTTTTGACGCGTACTGTAGCTGTGCTTGCAGCTCCTCTGGTATAGGGCAATTTAAGCTAGAAGCAAGCCCGGAAACAGGTTGAGGAAGAAAAATAACCATGAGTTGCAATACTTTCAATAATAAAGCGCACTTGGAGAACAAAAGTAAAGAAATAGTGGAGAACACGAGTATGATGTAATATAATTGTTGCTGTTCCTGCTGAAAGTAGCCTCAATGTTAGTGACACCCCCTACCATAAACAAGTTTACAAACATACTGTTGCACATTCACTGGCTGATTACCAGAGCTCAATTTTTTCTTGCTTATTCGACGGAACTCATTATCTGCAACGCTGCATCATCGCGCGCGACGACACATTCGGGTCACGCTCCAGCACAGGTCTTCCCCGGGGCAAGCTGGACCCCGTAAAAAGGGTCAAAAAAGCAAAGAAGACTTCGTATCGGGGTCCACGCGAAGCATGGAAAAATTTGAGTTTTCGTTAGTTGCAACGAAGACATTACGTACATGATGGCATAAAACGGAAGTTCAATAAGTTCGATGATTTGAGAGTTGAAAATGCTTAGAGAAAGGCTGTTTGTGGTTTGGTGGCGCAGCATAGACCACTGAGGTCGAAGAAGTTTGATTGGAGTGCGTCTTGTACGTATGAGACTATCCGAAGAATTCGGTGGACGCGCTGGCCTGATTGGACGGATTCACTTGAATTTTCACAGAGATAACAACTCGATTATCAAGAGTGTTTGAAGAACCGGTCCAAACCTGTGCATCTGCGCAGGATATATGTACAAACCAAAACCTTCTGCAGCACAAGGAAATCTGAAGGACTACCGCGATGTCCACACTCAATGAATTCCTTTGAAATTGTCAAAATATATAAAGCCAACCGTCCGCCAGATGCGTTGAAAAACGGCCAAAACTTACATATCGCGCAATGAATAGATATGGAAAAGACCTCAGCTTTTCCTTTAGGTCTTCCCGGGCGACCTAAGTCACATAAAGGCAGTGTGTCACCTCGTTTCGTGTTTGTGCTATTAGCAGATTGAGGATCTCCTCGACATGCTGATTCCAGGGATATACGAGGGCGGTTTGAAAAGCTTCCGGAATGGCCACCAAGGAGTTGTTCTTTTCCAAAAATTTTCATGCAGTTATGTTGGCCAGGTCTTCACATGAATTGACGATAAATTTCGATTTGATACGGTCAAGGCTTTGCTTTTGACAATAAGATCGAATTGTGCAACTTCAGCGGCGCTAAGGTGCAGATACACGTGAAATTTGGGCGGTTATTAATTCTTTCAGTCGGAGGGGATGATTCATAGTAGACCAAATAAGACTTAGGTGATGATTTTGAAGGACCATTACCTTCCTTTTCCACTCGAAGTATTTGAGTTCTGAAAACCAGCCGTAGCATAACGCGAGCAAACAACCCATGCGCGAAACGCCGAAAAAAGTTCACCATTTTGGAGAATCTGAATAAAATCGTTGACAAGGTTTTGAAAGAAGGGTACAAGTAAATGCTAAATAAGGGATTCCAGGATATCTCTTATGAATGATTAATTTCTATTTTACCTGACGAACTGAGTATGAAGGAACATTTTCAGAAACTAGTGCCGCATTTGCCCAACCCCTGACAGGAACGCAATCCAACTGAAAGTCAGCCAAATATTTTGAAAGGATGAGATTTATTTCAATCCGAAATTGTTATAATATTGAAGGTTAGATTACGCGCTGGTCACAATAAAGGCGATGAAAAAAGAAGGTTAGCCACGAAGAGTGGTTTCTGAAGAAACACGTATTCTCCACTGAGGAGGGATGGTGACGGCATCTGTTTTTGGATCTTTGAAAGGGAGTATGGGGAACCTATCATCGCTGAATATTCGACAATACTTGTGGAAGCTCTATACGTGAAAACTCGAGCGATACGCATAGGGTTTGGCCAGGAAATAGGAGTTGCCCCTCAATGCCATCATGACCGCGAATGTATGGGTTACCACCTGGAAAAAACTTGTGATAATAAAAACTAAAACCACCTCATTTAATGAGTTTTCTGCCTTAGTTCCCTCGTACTTCTACCTGACAGAGTAGCCTAAGCTTTCCCTGTCTCAGGAGAAATTCCAATCAAGCGACAAGTTATTCATGGTCCAATCCGGTTATTGTCAGTACTCAAATTCATTTTAGGTCAAGAATGGAAAAATGAAAACAGACCGGAACACTTGTGCTGGGCTTCAAAGGGATAGGGTTGAGAAATGAGATAATAATTGCATCCGATTTGTTTTGTTTTCGTTGTCATTCCGGAAACTTTTCAAACCGCCCACGTACATAAAATCCCTCAAAGCTGCCTTTGAACCCGTTTTTCGGGACGAGGTCTGTAAGGGGCTTGTAACAGTTTGCTGACCTGAATTGACGTGTGAAGCCGTTGATCTAATCGATTGTACATGTCAAGACTAGTTGGTCGACGTTGCAGCCGTGGCAGGCAGCCAGCACACTCACGGACCGCTCCGCACAGCTGGTCCGTAAACTGCACTTTGGACCCTCGCAAAAACGGGGTTTCCGCCATTTTTGTGACCCTTTGTATACATTTTTGGAGTCAGCGGGGAGGAGATCATGATCTGTTGATATCTTCAACACGTGAAACGAGGTGACACACTGCCTTTAACGAGCATACACTTTTTGAGTTTGCATAAGTTTGGGTTGATTTTTCGAAAACTTCTTTTGCATATCAGGCTTCATCATTCACGCAATTTTGAGGGCGATTCATGAATTGTGCACTCCACAGGGGTTCATCGAATATTGTTTGACTGAATTATTCTGGGTTTTGAGCATATATCTTCCGTGCACCGCATAAGCTAACAATGACTCTGATTTTCCAAACACTTTGAGCAATCCCTTACTACTTGCCTCACTCATGATTTCAAGTTAGTCGACTGCCTTTTTACTAAGCAGAAATCGCTCGAGTCCCTTGGTGTTCAAGACTTCTCGGTCCGCGCTCCAATCGAACCCCGCCATGGACTAGTTTGCATGCGTTTTGCCTTGTAATAACAATCACCTGTTCTTACTCACTTCTTCCAATCACTGTTGTGTTCTTGCTCTTTTATGTTCAAAAGTGGCTTCGTGAAAAATCTAAGCAATCCGTTGTCACATTTTAAGCCTAAATCACATGAGAATATAGTCGCAACTAACCAATCCTCTTTCATCCCTGCTACCTTTTCAGGGCGCTGAGCAGATCGAAGCCAAACCTATTCAAAAGGCATGTTCAGATTATACTTGTTGAAATTTTCGCTACCATTTATTCCGGTGTTAGAACACCTCGCAACTAGTCCAAATTGTTGAAAATCCTAATGAAACGTGCTTCTGCGCTAATGCAATTTTTAAGAAACTGAAAAAGAAGAAGAAGCCGAAGAAGGAAATCCCACGGGAGAAGATGGAGCCGGGACAAAAAGTGGCCAGCGACTCATACACGTGAGTGCAATTATTATGGGTGCTGAATTACGAGTTTAAGAAGCAATTCTAATATATTCAGATGGAGGGTTATCAAAATACTTGGCTCTGGAGGATTTGGTGATGTTTACAAAGTCGTGAAAGAGGAAAGTGATGACAAAAAAGTATGGCTTATTGCAATCATGACTAATAATAACGGGCTTATTCTGTGTGTAAGTGTGTATGTGTGTGTGCGTGTCTGTGTGTCACGAAATTCATTCATCCTACATTGAAGGATCAGTGGGGCGGTTGTCGTACACCAATCACATGCCCAAGGGGTTTACCGTTCCTCAGCGGGTCCGCCGCTGTGATAAGGGTACGCCGGCGCCTAAAGTGGGGGGGGGGAGCCGGGCCCACCGCTGTGATAAGGTTACGCCGGCGTCCAAAGTGGGGGGAGACGGGTCCATCGTTGTGATAAGGGTCCATCATTGTGATAAGGTTACGCCGGCGTCGAAAGTGGGGGGAGACGGGCCCACCGCTGTGATAAGGGTACGCCGGCGCCCAGAGTGGGAGGAGACGGGTCCATCGTTGTGATAAGGTTACGCCGGCGTCCAAAGTGGGGGGAGACGGGTCCATCGTTGTGATAAGGGTCCATCATTGTGATAAGGTTACGCCGGCGTCGAAAGTGGGGGGAGACGGGCCCACCGCTGTGATAAGGGTACGCCGGCGCCCAGAGTGGGAGGAGACGGGTCCATCGTTGTGATAAGGGTACGCCGGCGTCCAAAGTGGGAGGAGACGGGTCCGCCGCTGTGATAAGGGTACGCCGGGGCCCAAAGTGGGAGGAGACGGGTCCGCCGCTGTGATAAGGGTACGCCGGGGCCCAAAGTGGGGAGAAGTTTTGAAGTGGGTTACACGGTGTGAAAGGGTGTGTCGGGATTCAGAGGTGTGGAATCGCTTAGAAAAATGAAGGAATGCACACATACAGGTCCAATCCTATGCGAATATCCATAGCGGCTTTCTCTCCTACATGCTTCTCTTCCTTCCCTGCACCTACTTGCTAATCATCCCCTTCCTCACTCTCTGTCCTTTCCATTCGTGTCTGGATGAGCCACCCCCTCCACTCTGTTCACATACAGCAGTAGACTCCTATCACTTAGCTACCACAACAGCCAGCTAAACATAGATCACTCCAAGTGATCATTTGCACTGAATCGGTTACATCCAAATGCTCACAGCCCCCAGGGCCTATCAAAGAGCGTCACTTTGTGGAGATGAGAGAAGGCCTGGCAGATTCGAGGGAATTTCAGGAGAGCGTTGAAACTATTTGAGGGGGATGTAGGTATGACGCGAAAGGTTTTCAGGGTTTTCTTTGCATTCAATGTGAAATATGCGAGCGAAGCGAGCATTAGTAGAAGTCTGGAAGTCCGGCGTCAGCCGGACGGCCAGACTGGTACCTAAATAATGTCTGCATATTCTATTCGAGTTTCGGCAAAAGAGGAGCATGAGGGGGAGCTTTGTGATTCCTATAATAACAACTTCTATATCGGATAGCGTACACTGGAACAAGACCCTCTACCTGTCCACTAAGAACGTTCAATGTAGGAGCACAATTTCTCATATATCTCAACATTTTTGCAGATTTAAAGTTACTCAGAGCAGCGAGTGGAAAGGGAATATCAAATCACATGCAGTGGGCGTCAATGGCGGTGACCCGTCTGCGGCCTCGAAAAGCACGCGGCGCGACGGCACCGCTCATGCTAGAATCGTCGCCGCAGTGGCGAATCTGGGTTTTCTTGATAGTTGTTCATCATATTTGATGATAACTAACGAGAAAACTAACTGACTATCAAGAAAACCCCATAATTTGATGTCCCGGAGAGGGTTGTCGCTGGAGCGGCGCGGTCGCGCCGCGTTCTATTCGAGGCCGCAGACGGGTCACCGCCATTGACGCCCACTGTAAGTAGAGCTCTACCTATCGTACCTTTAGTGCTGAAGTCTGAATATGGAGGTGTTTTGGATCAGTCAATCATTGTAGATGACTACTGCCAGAGCATTCACCACTCATTCTATGAGATACAGATTTTTTTCAAGACTGTGAGATACCACATTTGGTTCCCGCCGTCTTGATGAACGCAGGGAACTTCAGCATTCAAGTGAAAGAAGATTACCTTCTACAAATAAGCAGGTTTTCGCCCTCATTATAGCTGGACGTTGGAAAGTAAATGACGAACTTATCTAATTCGGCGGTGTCCTACGGGGTAAACCAAAAATCTTTTGCCGACTTTCAAATCCTCCAAAATCCCTACGTAATGAGAAAGAGTATCCAAACCAATACCAGTTTGGCCATCCGGCTTAGGCCGGAATACCAGATTTCTATAGTGAAGTCCAAACGGTCGTAGACAAGAGGCGGGATCGCGCGCGGCAAACTCTGGTTGTTTGCTGCACCTCTCGAGGCAGTGTGGAATCACGTTGTATCTGTTCCGTGTCTGCTCCGCAGACCCGCTGCCTCGGCGCAGCAGACAACCGCAGTGGGCCAAGCGCGGTCCCAACCTTTGTCTTTGGAGTTGACTCTATTGATGCTCGCACATCGCTCGGGCCTATGACATGCTTCACGGTGACCCTATCGCTGCGACGTTCACTACCAGGAGTTTCCGTGCAACTGGTCTCAAATCAAACGGTCGTAGACAAGGGTCGGAAGTGCAAAAAGCCAGAGTGCCCGCAGTGAGGGCACTCTGGCTGTTTGCTGCTTCGAGGCCGCGGTCCTGCTGAACAGAAACACGGGGGAAACTCGGCCCTTGCCTAGTGAAAAGAACGTGCGGTCGTCACGTTGCCGCAAACGCGTTTGTCTGAACTGCGTGAAAGCTATCCTTCATCATACAGAAGCTCGCATGTCTAGACACGCATCTAATTCAAATTTCTCTATTTACGAAGTCACCGTGGGCAGTTCAAAAGTAACAAACGAGTGTTCGAGGCGTCTCTCGGCAAGTCCCGTAATCGTAACGATTTCGCTCTGCAGCCACCACCCATGGGTATCATACTCTATAAATCTTACTTCTTATTAGTTGGCACTTTGTGTGTGTGTGTGTGTGTGTGTGTGTGTGTGTGTGTGTGTGTGTGTGTGTGTGTGTGTGTGTGTGTGTGTG
>JARK01000227.1:55343-69812 GCA_000688135.1 Ancylostoma ceylanicum | reverse complement strand
TGTGTGTGTGTGTGTGTGTGTGTGTGTGTGTGTGTGTGTGTGTGTGTGTGTGTGTGTGTGTGTGTGTGTGTGTGTGTGTGTGTGTGTGTGCACGAGAACCAGGCCCTGTCGCTAAAATTTAACAGCACCATCGTGTTCAGCGCGTCGAGTTATGTACGAAAATGTGGTAAATTTTGATTTTTACCTTTATTTGCAGGTGTTTTAGGCCACTTTTGTCATGTTCAGACATGTTAAGGACCGACTGTTGTGTTTACCACAGTTGGAATGAATGAGATAAGCCCAGACAGTAAAAGGGAAGAGATGGGTGGGATGTCTTTACATCGCAGAGAAGGAGCCAGGAGGGCGAGGAAGGCCACGGATGAGGGACAAGCAAGCACTGCCGCGGTAGAGCTGCGCGGGGTCTGGGAGTGGTGATAAGGCTACACAAAGGGTCCACTTCTGTAGCAACGGTACGACGGTTTCTGAAAGTCGAGAAATGCCTAGACATGGGTCCAACGTTGTGATAAGGGTGCGCCGGCGTCAAAAAGTGGGGAAACGCCTGCAGACGGGTCCAACGTTGTCATAAGGGTGCGCCGGCGTCCAAAAGTGGGGGAACGCCTGTAGACGGGTCCAACATTGTGATAAGGGTGCGCCGGCGTCAAAAAGTGGGGGAACGTCCGGAAACGGTCCAACTGTGTGGTAAGGGTGAGCCGGCGTCTAAAAGGTAGAAAACGCCTAAAGACGGGTTCAGTGGAATCATAGGGGTGCGCCGCGTTCAAAAGCGGGGTAAGCGGTAACCCAGAACGGGTCGAACAGTCTCATATAAGGTGGAAAGACGTCTCCCGACTGTTTCACAGCTATGGAAAGGTGCCTCGAAGCCAGGAAGCTTAGAGGTGCGAAAAACGGAAGTTTTGTAAATATGGGATGGCCGGCATGGTGTGAGGGAGATGGACAAGACAACGCGAGCGAAGCGAGCACAAAAAGAAGCCTGAGAGTCCGGCGTTAGCCGGACGATCAGGCTGGTATATTGCAGAAAATTTGTGACTCTGTGCGTGCGTGCACACCATTGAGGGGGCGCAAGTAGCGGTGAGCGGTGGAATCACTGATTCCACAGGGACAAGCCGGCATCCGAAAGTGAGGAAATCCATGGAGACGGGCCCAGCGATATTATGAGGGTGCGCCGGCGCCCATAGTGGGGAGAGGTGGGTCCTGCGATATGATAAGGGTGCGCCGGCGTCCAAAGTGGGGGGAACGGGTCCAGCGATATGATAAGGGTGTGCCGGCGCCCATAGTGGGAGGAGGTGGGTCCGGCTATGTGATAAAAGTGCGCCGGCGCCCAAAGTGTGGGGAGGTGGGTCCGGCGATATGATAAGGGTGCGCCGGCGTCCAAAGTGGGGGAAACGGGTCCACGAGCGGCGATCTGGGGAGTGGAACCGCCTGGAAAATGAAGAAGTGCACGGAGCAGGAGCTAATCCTACACAGGGGGTAACGCCGGTATTCATGGCGGCTTTCTTCCCTACATGCTTTCCTTCCTTCCCTGCACCTACTTGCTCATTATTTCCTTCCCCACTCTCTGTCCTTTCCATTCGTGTCTGAATGGACCATCCCCCCTTTCTGTTTCTATTCACCGGTGGACCCTTATCACTTACCTACTACAACAGCCAGATAAACATATGCCATTCTAAATGATCATTTGGGCTGTATCGGTTACCTGCTAACATTGATAGCTCGCAGGGCCAACAAAGTAGAATCACTTCGCGGAGATTGGAGAAGGCTACCAGTAAGGGATTTCAGGAAATCTTTAGTGGCTTTCATACATTTGCCGCGGCGGCAGTCACCCATGGTTAAGCATAGGCCGGCGACGTCGCGGCGGCGTCGCCGCGGCAAGGTTTCAGCGGCAAGAGCTTGCATACTTTCTTGCCGCGGCGGCGCTCGGCGACGTCGCCCAGCGACGTGTGGCAATGATTAGTCATGGGGGTATTTTGCCGCCCAGCGACAACTTTTGCCGCGCACCCACTTTTGCCGCGGTGACGACGCCGTCGCCGCGACAAAAGTATGAAAGGCCCTTTTGACACTACATGGGAGAATAATGACTAGTCTCCTTCAAAGGGTTTTCTATCAGTTTTTTTTTCTTATATAAGTGAAGTATGCGAGCAAAACGAGCACCAATAGAAGACTGGAAGTCCGGCGTTAGCCGGACGGACAGACTGGTAAATTGGATAAAGCACAGAAAATGAGTGGTTCTCGTAACGATATCTGAGAAGTGAGTGGATATCTTACCAATATTTTTAGGAGTACGCCATGAAAACAGAAATGGTCGAAGGAGATAAGCTGAAGTTGCGGCTGAAAATCGAAGTTCTTGTATTAGGACTGTGTCATGATGCTAAAGACCCTAAAAGGAGGGAGCATTTCGTAGAATTCGTAGACAGAGGGAAAACCC
This sequence comes from Ancylostoma ceylanicum, assembly GCA_000688135.1. NCBI lineage: Eukaryota > Metazoa > Nematoda > Chromadorea > Rhabditida > Ancylostomatidae > Ancylostoma > Ancylostoma ceylanicum. The sequence goes on along the minus strand of JARK01000227.1, from coordinate 67,393 downwards.
GGAAATTCAAGGTAGGGTCCAAAGATTCAATCAGTCCTGTACATGCTTTGCTAACAATGAAGCAGTAACACAGCCCAAACAGCGAAATATTGAGAGTACTGAGCCTGCATGCACCTCCCTCCAACTGCTGGCATTCTCACATCAATTTCTGCCATCCTCTCTCAACTGGTAACATAAGCTCACGCTTATCATAAAAGAAAAGGAATTGAAGGAAAGACGACAGCAACTGGAAGTAGTTAATACTGAGGTGTGTACTTGACATTCCATCGTTTAGGCTGCGTATTGCTGCACATCTGTCACAGTAGTTTCATTCTTAGTATTTGCCATGTACTTTGTAGGAGCATAATTGCTGAGTGTATGTAATTTTTCCCTCCATCTGTGGGACATCGATGTTGTCAACGACTCCTACCCCACCATTTTCTGATTTGTGCTGACGTATGAACGTACACGGCACATACAGTGGGCGTCAATGGCGGTGACCCGTCTGCGGCCTCGAACAGAACGCGGCGCGACCGCGCCGCTCGAGTGAGAATCCTCTCCGAGACATCAAATTATGGGGTTTTCTTGATGGTCAGCTAGTTTTCTTAATAGTTATCATCAAATATGATGAACAACTATCAAGAAAACCTAGATAAGTCGCTGCGGCGACGATTCATGCGTGAGCGGCGCGGTCGCGCCGCGTGCTTTTCGAGGCCGCAGACGGGTCACCGCTATTGACGCCTACTGTACATACACAACAAGAGCGCCTAAAATGGTGGAATGCAAAGCCACATATGACTACAGTTCATTATATTAGCAGAAGCATTTGATTTCAAGAATAGGTGGCTGGCAAGACAGCCAGACGCTTCGAATGCGAAATACTTTCGCCTAATGTAAAAGACATCGGCTTGATGTCATAATAGTTCAGCGATGAGGCTGAATACAAAATATAAGCAAACCTACAAAATTTGATTATTTCAACACCTAACTGACTCAGAAAATTGGCATATTACACCATTCAGATGTTAGAGTAGTTTAAGAAATAGGAGCTATTGAATACCTGAATATTGGAAGGAAAATTCAAACCCCAGTGTGTGACAGTAGCGAGACCGCAGGTACAGTGTTTGGTATAAGATCCAGCACAGCATGGAAAGTACCACCACACAAGCTTTATTCAGGATTGTATCTTGGCATCAATTTCCACATCTAACCAGCACGATATAAACATTTATAGTAACAACAATCAATCCACCATATCTGTGACATTTCGTTGCTTAAAGTGGTAAAGTGGTAAAGTGGTCGGCGTTGAACAATCCCGTCATGAGGGATGCGCCACGCATTCGACTTCATCTGATCATCGTAGAGGCGTTGAATGCGTATGTGCCCTATACAGTGACTTGTGGGGGCATCCGATGAACCAAGTCAGTGCCTCATCCTCCCAGACTCCTCTGGTACCAATTTACCGACTCCGGAGGGATGGACGGCTTGGTTGGCCGTGGGCGCGCGATCGAACCATCGACCGTGTGCGTGCGCAGCGAGCCTCTTACCACTGCGCCACACGCGCGATATTTCGTTGCTTGCTTCAATAAATGTTCAAATTCGGGGTGCGTGGGGTGGGGTGCGTGTCTACCACGATAGAGTGAAATAGGACTTTTGAATCGTCCCAAGCTCTTCCTAGAGGATCACGCAGCATTTCTCAGTTAATGAGATATTCAGCTTGTACTCGGATGCTTAGACTTCCAGCACTAGTCTCATTAACGCACAACCGAACGAAACTAGGTTAGCAAACAAGCTTTCACGTCGTGCGTCCAATATCTATAAGATAACCGCGTAAACACCATTCCGTGAACCGTATCCACAATCATGACGGGAGTAGGATACCTTTGTCCCTCCCCTTCATTTCAGATGAAGTTAGCGCGGCCATTCAAAAAATGCATTTTCCGAGCACAACTGCAGAATGATGTTGTTTTGGTGAGCATTCCCAATGCGAAACTCAAGAAGCAGTTAGTTAGGAATCGGCTCTACGACAGACAATATATATCAGAGCAATGCATAGTATGCCCACACGGAAAGGAAGGTGATTGTGCAAAGGTGGGGATGGTATATCAAGTTGAATGTTTGGATTGTAATGTGCTGTATATAGGGAAAACCGGCAGAGCGCTCAATGTACGCATCAGGGGAGCATTTAGCGAGTAAAAGGCGAGGAAATCTAACATTACCGCTTGGCAGACACAGGATTAACGCGCACTGCTGAAATGACTTCAATGTCAAATGCACGATCTTGACATGCGAAGCTGAGATTTCAGCTAGAAAAGCGTTGGAGGCGTTCTGGATTACTGTAAGGAATCCAGAAATGAACAACAAAAATGAGTGTTTGTCAATAACAAGTGACTTTCTGCCGTTTGTATCGTTATGCGAGCTATAGACTGCAGATAACATCAGTCGCGGATAATGTGGCATTGCTCACTTGTCCGTAACGACAGTCACAGCTGGTGCGGACTCTTCCGCAGTAACGGTGGATTCAGAGTGGGTTCATCTTTCGTCCTGGATGCTTTTCGAGGTAGCAAGCTTGGGAAAAGGTTGAGAACTGGCAGAACTGGAGGAGACGTTTGGCGGTTCAGAACACAGATAACAGTTGTGAACCACTTTCAGGCCCCCGAACACGACGATTAAGTCGAAACGTTGGCTAATAGAATAAATCATTCCACCTAACAAACCCGGTCGGCATAAGAATAGCATCAAGATCATTATAAGATAACCGATCACTCCGCCTACGTTGGTTTATTGAATATAGTATTATGAATCCCACCCCAGGTTGCCCATTGAAGTTGGGTGTTCTTTAAGCACAAAAATGCTGCATTTTTTAGTCTAAATTCATGCATAAGTTAAACTCAGCACAGCTTCCAAATAACTACGAAGAAAGGTCTTGAGAAATTTGTCAGCCGAGGACTCAGTCAGATTCTGGATTATTCTCGAACTGCAATCGGTTTCTCTGGAGTTCTACGCATTCATATTACTATTGTGTTCGTTGATGGACTATTTTGAGAGGAAGGGATGCCTTCTTCATGGTGTGCTATCGCTACCGACACACTGAATCAAACTAACATTGACTTCAAATGTTGGAAAAAGGGTAATTGAATCCGACAATATCTATTCAGCTACGGCCAGAATAATCTGTTGCATGGAACGTCTTTTGACTGCTGATGACACACTTTGTAGACTAAAGGAAAATTTATGGCAGAAGCACGTGTCAGTCGCGCGTCAGACGCACGCGTTCATCTGCAAAAAGCGGCATTTACACTCTGAACAGAAAACGCTCTTAGCCTCGCGGTCACCGTAAGGCCTAAGGCCCAAATATACTGTAGTCATGTTATAATTACCATTAACGTGACTACAGTGTAATTACTCTGTTTGTTTCTCGGCGATCATTCAATTATGAACTCCCTTCAGTTCCTAGTGATGGGGCTTGTCGGGAAGTCACTCGAAGATATTCGTCGTTCCATACTCTTCCGCAATTATTCGAAACCAACAGCTATGAACGCTTCGCTGCAGACGCTGCAATCAGTGTGGGACCTGCATGACGTTGGATATTTACACAGGTATGTATTTGTTACGCTTCTGGCTCCACTGCCAGTATCCAAAATAGGGAAGTTTTCTAGAGATATCAAACCACAAAACTTTGCTATTGGTCTGGGAGAAAACGAGAAGGTCATTTATATGCTTGATTTCGGTATTGCCAGGAAGTATCGCTACGGCGACACAAAGCAAGTGAAGTGAGTTTGAAGTGGCACCACTGATCCACAGCTCAATAGCTTTTGAAGTGCTTCCCTTGTCTGGCTCTAATTCTCACTTCCTCTCACTTTCCTTTAGATGCTCCTTTTAATGTTTACAACAAAGACTTCAGAATTAGGAGAGCGTAGATGTGGCATATACCAGAACGAATCGATTTAATTTCACCATGCTTCTGCGATACTAGAGTCCAATCGTTGAATCTATGTACATAATGAACTACGCTTTTGTCGTACATAATCCTCTTATGTTTACACATTTGCTTCGCAAAGCTATCGAACACGTATCCTTCAGTAATCCGAATATAACTTTGCCATGTTGTAGTGAACAGCATCGCTTATTCCAGGGTTGCCCGCATTGCTGTAAAGTTTTTGGGTACGATACGCTTCGCATCACGGGCATGCCACCTCGGCATCGAACAAGGGAGAAAAGACGATCTAGAAACGTGGCTATATATGGTAAGCAGGACAATCCTTTTTTCTATCAAGAGTAAGGAACAGAGCTGACGATGAGAATACTGCATACGAGCATGTTAACTGAGGCTGCGTTGTAAGTGAATAATTCTTCGCTAGGAGGAGGAGGGGATTGTTCGTGAACTTCTTGCTTTACCAATTCCGACAGAAGGAACTGTTCAGGAAATAAGCGATTTTCGTTGAAGCAATAACTATTATTACGCGGTAATCTCAGTAGTTTGCACTTTCAATGATAATTTTAAGCTTTTCGACCTCTTCGACGACGAGAGTTTACCATGGAAGAGAGCTGTCAACAAGAATCAAGTGGGTTCCGCACATTCTTAACGTCTCATAGGAAAACACTTGCTCGCACAAAAAAGTTCTATTCATAAGCCTCCACAGTTTATTCGCCTCCAGTCACTCACCCATGTGAATAACACTACATAGAAAGCACCAACGCGACAAACAGCGCTAGCACAGATCATCCAGAGTTTTTGCCGGGAGAGTTCGCCTCCGGATTGGAATGGTATCTCTTCGGAGTACTGTTTTTCACCCTCTGATGTGCTATCTTCTTATGTCCACATGATATGAACATTCGCAAATGTAGGAGGTTTCCCATCGACTGTTCAGACATTCCGGCGAGAGTATGAAGATGCAAAATGGTATGATATGAGCGATGGTCATCAGAAACCACGACTGCAGGATCCGAGTTCCCGAGTTTGCCTAGGGAGCGACTGGCTTCTCTTCAATGAGCCTAACTGGTTGAGATGCCATTGAATCTGTAGATAATGTACAATACGAGAAGTCTTCATACTTTTGCAAGTTCTCATTATTCATCAAAAGTACTTGAACCATTGAGTACCTGCGACAAACTTGTCCTTGTCCTTCAAAGCTATTATACATATGTAAGCCAAAAATACTTGGGGTTTGTACTAACACACAATGAATGGGCTGACCACCTATCCTTTTTTAAACTCATTTTGAGTAATTGCGATTTTTCTTTTCGTTCGAAGAGACAAGCCCTCAAAGGTGGCACCAGTCGAAATCTCCGACTTGGAGCTGATGTGCGGGAGGTGAAATACAGACTCAGCCGAGAAACTGGAACTATGGTTGCGAACACGCCTGGCCGTGTTCGCGCCGGTTCGAGTTGTCGCCGGCTCGACGCGTCAGCTGATTACATAACTGGTAAGCGAACAATTCACACGGTTTCGTGACAGGACCAGTACACCCATCGGAAAGATCGGAACACTCTTCGGCGCCGTCGACACACGAAGACCGCCTTTGTTCCCTACATTTCTCGCGTCCTTCACTCAATTTCGTCTCTGCCATTGAGTACCCCAAAAATCCCGAACTCCGGAGGAACCTCCAACACAAGGTTTCTTGCTGGTGCGGTTTTGAATATGAATATAACAGTGCTGCATGCAGAAGTTGTCGGCCAGGAGGGAGGGGCGTGAGGAAAATCTAGCAATTCTGCCACTCCTTAGACCTGGACGGAATTGAAAAATTATAAAAAAACATTAGGTATAGTACCAACAAGTAATAATTGTTCATCGATTGGTAACAAAAAGAACCTATTATATCACAAAGTTTATTTATTTATTTATTTACTTATTTATTTATTTATCTATTTATTTATTTATTCATTTATTTATTATATGAAGTAATTCAAAGAATTCGGCTGTATAATCGTTTTGGTGCGTCAACTTTTTAAACTCTTTCTCCAGACCCATCTTTGAACGTTTACTATACAAAATGCCTTGAAATGAATAACTTAAGGTGATCACAATGAAGGACAAATTCTTCAAGTTAGAGTATTCGAAGAGCTTCAAGGTGGTTCCAAGTGAGGTTCAACGCATTGTTAAGTACATCGACGGCATGGCATACGCGGACGAACCGGATTACCTCTACATCCAGAATTCCTTAAAGTTAGTCCAATTCGAACCCTTTCTTTTGATGAATCGAATCCCAGCTACCGCGCAGGGTGGCACTTTGGGAACTCTAATCAGTAGAGTTAACTACGCGCGAGCTGTACCACATCTTACGTCCACCTGCGATCCCAGTGCCGGCTGCGCTACGTGCTTCTCGTGACTTAGATGTGCTCACATCCATCGAGGTTCAGTGGCGAATCAGGGTTTTCTTGATGGTTTTCGTCACATTTGTTGGTAACTACCTACGAAATTCACTAACTACCAAGGCCATCATACTGTTTGCTGCCGCGGTGAGGACTCCTGTGTGAGCAGTGCGGTTGCGCCACCTGCTTCCCGAGTCCGCCAAAAACGCATCACTATCATTGCTCACTATATTTGCGTATGGTGATTGCAGGATCTTACAAATAGATATGTGAAATACATGCGCTGTAGTGTGTCAGCTCATTTGTTTTTGAGTGAGCATGTCTAGTGGTACCTGTGGTTGACCCACATGGCTTGTCCACGGCGGGCGGGTAAGGCCAGCTTGGCTGACAATTTGCATGTGGGGCTTGCACAGCGCTGGAGGCAGGGGGGACTGCCCCGGCTTGCTGCGACTCCGTTTTGACGGTGGGACAAGTCCACAGGTTTCCGAGTGACGCGCTTCCTCTGCCAGCGAGCGCAGGAACCGTTCCATAGCTACAATACCAACAGGCGGCGAGTATAACTCTGCGTGGCAATAGCTAGAACGGCAGCAGACACAATTCTGAAATAGGTAAGGTTGCAAGTGCCTGGATGTTCTTTTAACCCCACGTGACAAACACAAATGCGAGTATAACTGGTATGGGCAAAAGCGTTGCAAGGTATCTACCGCATGACGACCGGTTAGACACACAAGAGTGCACGGGTTCGGTTATAAGGGTTTACTACTAAACCAGGTAAAGCGCTTCTAGAGAGTGGTTATAGTATAGAGGTTACTAAGGCTAAATAAAAGACCGATTAAATGCGAGCTAAATGTATGTACAGGACCACACGCGCACTACAGCTATATACAGAGTAGCCCTTATATGGGGAAGCCTAAGAGCTATAAGGGACCCGAGGACTTGGATGAGGTTGTGACCCGATACGATAACCTAGCGCACTACGGTTAAGAGGGTTACTCGAGGCTGGATACGTTGCTGGCTCAGGGCACGAACACCGTAGAGTACGACGACTCCCTCGAAGGAACGGACCCTAACCTAAATAGAGTATGCGCCCCTATTAGGTTGTAGAATTCCCCCTCCTATTAGCCTAGGCCGGAGAAAGCGGTTATCGACTGCGGTGTCACTTGAAGAGTGGAGATGGCACTTGGAGAACGCTGCCTAATCGCTCTCACTGGTTATCACTAGAATCCTCTCCAAATCCTCTATCGGTTCCCTGGTCCGCTCTCGATGTGTTCGTCCGCTCGCGAAGTCGACATTGAGTCGGATGAGGTTCTGTAATGGTGCGCGCGCCGCTTAGGCAGGGGCTTGGAAAACCCGGCCCTTTAGTTACGTGAGCCAATGCGCGGCAGCCGCATCAAGTCCTCGGGGCATGCCGTCTCTCAGAATCCCTCGCGCGTCATGGGAAAGTGGCAAGAGGGAACCAATCAGTACAAAAGGTACAGAGACGAAAAAGAGATAGGAGCAGGAGTACAGAGCTAGGGCAAAGAATACGCAGGTACAGTGGGTGTCGATGGCGGGGACCCGTCTGCGGTNAAAGTGAAAGTATAAACAGAACGAACAACATTTAGAGTTGAGAAATAAAACAGAAGTAATGATACAAAGGCAAGTTGGAGGACAAATTTCAGACCGGTGATAGGTAGGGGAATTATCTGGAACTCGTAGGTTGCAAGCGTGGGAGGGTAAGCAAGATCTTCATGCGTGCTCGGAAATCATGAATGAGGGCGAATAGTCGCTACTCCATAAGGTTTAGGATTGAATCCACACAACCGCTGAATCTAGATCCTTACCTTTACAATCAACTGGGTTTATGCGGACGTGCTTGAATATAGATCATCACATTATGTGTGGCAAATTAGTGATCATCAGCCAAGGATGAGTTCACTCCACTCCGAGTTCGAGATAAGAAGGGCAGTGGCCCGTCAACACTGCACGCCCAATAGCGTACGAGAGGGCTCCGGCCACCAAAGTAGTGGACCGCCAACTTAAAGCATGAGCGAGAGTGCATACTCAGCGCAATAGATGCACAGATAGTTAATGAGCTAATCTAGCTAAGACCAACTATTGAGAAAAATCAATAAGTAGAGGATAACTATTAGGTCGTCAAGTATGAATTGTCTGATTTTTTGAGAGGTCAGTTTGACAGCTGGTATCTTCGAGGTTTCTTTGTGTCCACTCTCACCTTTCTTTCCATTATGAAGGTACATTCTCCCTCTCTCAAAACCACCTATTTAATTTCTGACGAACTTTAAAATTTTTGTTTGAGAGGAACTTTTGTGAAACTACTCAAAGACAAAAAATCGTATCATTTCGGAATATGGGTTCCATCACGGAGCCTGTAAAGTGAGGGCAACTCGATATACACTAGAAATATTTGGAAAGGGAGTGGCTAATAAATGAACGGGACACCGATGTTTTGAGAAATTCCTTCCCGGTGATATAAACCTGCAAAATGAGCGTTGTGATGAACCTGGATTATGATGCGTTGGAAGCTGTGGCTTGAGCGGATAGGAGTGGAACTATGCCTGTGTATGCGGCTAGGTTTGGCGTTCGTAACCCAATATTATTCAGGTGTTCAAGGCAATACGACAAAGTGGAGTGGTTCGATGAACAAATTTTTTACAAAAATTGGTGCCATTTTTTGACCATTTTTTTGCAAAACTGCGCTGCGTAAACCAGGGGAGCAAGGAGGGGAATCCACCTGCCATTCGTTGCACTGGCCAAACCTTGCTCTACTTGACCACAACTCCTCCCACGTATTAGTCCACTTCATAGTAGAGAAAATTTTCCACCTTCAACATCATGTTGGAAATGCCCTTCGCCACGTTATTGCCGCCTGCTTCCCAGGCTTCCAAGCCGTTAGCGCAACCATGCTACCGGTAAGATGGCAAGGTTGTGCCAGTACAATAGGGGCATATTTGGATTGCTCGTACCCAATCTTGTTGGAGAAACACTACCCGAAACTGTCTCATTCAAAATCAGACATTTCATACTTGACGACCTAATACAACAGTACAGCAAATATGAAATTAGTTCAGGCCCTGAGGGTAGAGTAGCACGTGACGCAGTAAGTAAGGATTAGTGGACGACTGTGAGACTCAATTAGAATTTTGAAGAACTAGAGAAAACGACTTGCCCTACGGGTGGAGCGAAAATAGTTCACACAAACCCCTTAGAGAACAAATTTATAGGAACGAAAACTAATGAGAGACAGAAGCATGCCGAAAGAAGCTGCAGGATACAGGTGACGCATACATCGGAAGAAAATGGTCAAACAGATAAGCTACTCAAGCTACCTCATCCATTCCTAAAATTTGTAATAAGTTTACTCTGGAGATGACACTTTCGAATCTAGCCGAGTTTTCGCGCAACTGCAAAGACGGCGGTAGTCTCTCAAGCCATTTCGACGTCCTGGAAAAGAATTGGTTTGCTTCTGAACAGGAACCATTCCTGGTGGGTCCGCCATGGGTAAAAAGAAGGCTTCCACGTCGACCATTAGCTGGTCGGAAAACCCAGTATTAGAGGGTATGATGCGTAGTTCACCTCTAAGTAGTTTAAAAACTAACTTTTAAAAACTAAGCTTAACTAGAAGGTGAGGGTCGGAGCATCTGGAAATCCTGAAAAGGCGGTGGACTGTCTCAAGGCCTCTGCACACAATAGAATCGATATGAGAGGGCCAGCTCAAATTACTCCCTATTTCTATTCCGAGATCTTTGACACATTGTCTTGAAGTAATTTCTCCAAGCGTGCGAGCGTAAACTTGTAAAGAAGAGGAGCCGAGCAAAAAGCAATAACTTTTCGAAAGGTTCAACTTCAGATGCCAACGATGGCACCATTCGATCATGTTATCCACAGACTTATTGAGAGCGAATTGTACCGCCGCTTGGTCAGAAACATCACGACTGGCAGACACCTTAACATCATCTGCATAAGCAGCAACACTTATACGTAGGTCTGTCTTCAAGTGAGGTACCAGAGCAAAGGTGTGAGTGAGAAAAAGTAATGGCGATAGTATACCGCCTTGGGGAACCCCAGAGCTACAAGTATGCTCAGAGGAAAGAGAATGCTCCGGCTTCACCTACATGGTCCTATTTTCCGAATAGGATTGAAATCACAGTAGCATGTTGCCTTTGATTCTCACACATTTAAGCTTCCTTAAAAGGCTGAGGTGGCAAACCGAATCAAACGCTTAACTAAGATCAAAATAAACAACCGTCACGTTTTTTCCTTTGCATAGGTTGTTTTTCCAGTCAAAGGTAGAGTCGAGAAGCTGTGTGCACGTAGATGCTCCAGAAAGAAAGCCCTGCTGTTCGAGGGGAATGCACTTAACTTTCTCCATCCACTGTACTAAGTATACTTTAAGCACCTTCTCCATAACTTTCAAAGAGGTAGGCAGAAGACTAAACGGGCGAAAATTGGACACGGACGACCTACTGTTGGACTTAGGGATAGGCGAGACAATGGATACCTTCCAATTCGAAGGAACTTGTCCAAGGAGCAGAGATATATTAAAAATATGTGACAGGGGGTTTACGAGGCATTCGGCAAAACGTTTGTAGAAGATTTGGGGGATTCCGTCTGATGTGATAGAGCACGAATCTTTGAGAGATTTGAGATGTTTCGAAACGGTATCGTATGTGATCGCTGCCATTTGAAACACATCGGTGGTAATGGGAGCTAAAGTTGGGCAGCTATCATTCTTTCTACTGAAGACGCTTGAAAAATTTTCTGCAAAAGCTTCAAGCTTTTCACGGATTGTTCTAAACTGATTTCCGTTATCATCGGTAAGAACGGGACTTATTTTTGTGTTCTTAGTACAGGTCTGTATGTAAGAGAAGAGGTCACGCGAGTTCTTAGATCTAGAAAGTTTTATGATGCGGCGGGATAAAAAAAACGTTTAATATGGTACTCCAGTGCTTTACCAACGGCAATAAATTCAGGAGAGTTGGTGGAATTCAACGTCCTGCGGAAAATCCTCTTTCTATGTTCAAAAAGATTAAGGACAGGTTTGGGGAATTCAAAATTTGAGTGATTTTGGCTTGAAAGAGGCATATTTCTCTCTTTAATATCGAGTATTACGGTGCAAAACCTGTTGTAAAGATCGTCTATACCAATATAATTTTGGAAAATGTCGAGCCAGCTTATGTGTGAGAGCTCAGCTAAAATGGCTGGCTGATTAATCTTGTTGAAGTCACGAAATACTCTAGAATCGGATTCAGAAGTAGGGGCTGACATTGAGAAAGTAATAATATGTATTATGATCTGAGCTAGATAGAGGTGGTTGACATTCAACATTACCAACTGTGTCTTCAGCTGAGAAGATCAAATGAAGTGTTTTCGTATGCCGGGTCGGGAATGAACGAATTGGGTGAGATCTAAAGATTTGAAAAGGTTCAAGAAACGATTCGCGCTGGTAGTTTTAGCAGATTGCGTTGCCCGGCAAATATCGAGGTTGACGTCACCAAGGATAGTGGGTACAGTGGCTTACAAGAAGGTGAAGATGATAGATCGGATAGAATGTTTATGAGTTCATCGTCTTGCGATGCAGAAGAACTAGAAGGTCTATAGATAAGAATGAATCTAATCTTACTGGTATCTGGAAGGAAGACATCAAAACGTAGAATATCTGCGAGGAGATTCTGGGTATTGACAAGAATCCTATCAAACAGAAGCAAATGATGAATCAAGGCGCAAACACCCCTTCCTCTCTTGCAGTGGCGGACGCA
>JARK01000227.1:0-42113 GCA_000688135.1 Ancylostoma ceylanicum | reverse complement strand
TTAAAAAAAAATTGGGGGGGGCATTGGCTAGAGACGGGGTGAAGGGGGGGGGGGGGGAGTGGGAGAAGAGATCTACATGTACTTGATTCTTTTAGATGTTTACTCCTATGTTCTTTGTTATAGCATTTCAACAGTGTTCATCAAATGTATAGGGACACCCGCCTTCTTGATCATAAAAAAAAACCCTGACTGTTGTGGCCAGATTGACTGTTAGTTTATTGGATTGAGCTCATCAAACAACCCCTAAACAATTGATTGCAATTAATGTGATGGCTCTGCAAAGTTCTTATTGTTCTTCCGAAAAAAAGATCCTCATGACATCTCGCATTAGATTCCCGTTTGAAAAGCAAAATAACCCACAAGTTGTCCCCATATTTTCGAAACGCACCGTATCTATTTCTCACAGTCATTTGTATTCATTTCACGGGTTGCTCTCGAATTCAGCGTTTCACATTATGTATATCTCTATTCTGTTAGTATAACGAAATATTTTAGGAGACAACCAATTTCGAAAAAGGAGTGGTGTTGAAACGCAAATTAATATTCGTGATTAAGCGCAGCTCCAAGAGCGCTTCCACATACAGTCGTTCCAAAAAAAATACTTGCCTCCGGCATGCACAGACCGTCCGCTGAGCCACGCCGCGCCTCCTATGCATTATCATACGTAGTATAGCGTGAGGCAAGAATTTTTTGGAAGGAATGTACTGTTTCTTCAATGCTTCGGAAGATTCTTGGATAGTTACGATTATCGGATACCTACCACCCGCGCGCGTCAGGCCCCTGTAGGAAAGCGTACAGAAAACAGTTGTTCCCGGACTTTTTCCATAATGAGCAGTTCACCTTTGATCTAAGACAGTCAATGAGGTGCTATGGTGAGTGAGGGCACAGTTTGAACCGTGTTTCGCCCATTTTCTCCAAGTTCAAAAAGGCACAACGGCCTGACGCTGCGCGTGCGGGTGGTAAGTGTTCGTGGACGTACCCACCATAAACATATCTCGAAGTGTTCTGTGAATTGGAAATGGAGCATAGAAGCACTTTAAGTGGTGGTGTGAATGAATTTAGCAGGCTATTTTAAATAGCTGTACTTCTTACAGGTGGACCGCACAGCTACAATGGACTTCTTCGGATGGGTTGTTGCAGCCGGCAGCCTTGGCTGCGCGCTGGTATGTTGCAGAGGACTTCGATTAGAATATCATTTCAAGTCGCATAGATTTAAGACCGTGTGTCTGATAACTCATATAATAAGTTAAAAAAGGGTTCTCCAATGCTTCTAAACGGTACTTTGAGCACATCGCGTTTGCAAGGTTTTCCCGTTCAGGCAAACCCTCTTTTTGGATTCTGGAATCAACGATCTGGCTCCACCAAAATACCTGTCTGCTTTGGCTTCAGTGTCAGTGCAATGGGTGAGCGATTACTATTGGGTTGGTCAGGAAGCCCTGCGGCACTTTGTTTCAGTTTTAAAAATTTCACAGAGATCTGTCAGGACAGAGGATTAGCATGTCAAAATGTTATTACAACATGTTCCCGAAGGTTTCATAAACGAGCGTACAAGCTCGTGGCCATCAGCGACAAGAGTAATTATAGCTGCGTGACAAGAGGTACGCTGCTCGGCTGTGATTGGTTCATTCACAAGCGCGTCGCGGCTGCGGCTTTCACAGGTACAAGCAGCACTGGAAAGAAATAGGCACATTTTCTCTGCTCGGGTGGGACGGATGAATGTAATTGGAGCGAACAAAGTGCAAGGACATGGCCACCGATGTCATTCAATGCGTCGAGTTTGAAGGAACAACCTGGATTTCAGAAGTGCACACGTGTGGCGCGGTCGCGTTGCGGTGTACGTCTTGACCGCCTCCAAGTAATTGCAACGTCAATCAGCCAGGCCATTCTCCGACCGACCATGTACTACGAATTCCTGCAAGGCCGTTCTGCAAGGACCACCGCTGCTAACATATCTTTAGTGCACTCGGCGGGATGTCTTTTACCATTCCACCGTGGCCTGATATTACCAGCGCTTCGAGGAAGGCGACATCGAGAAGGTTGCTGCCTCAATTTGCCAAAGACGACAGAGTTTGTCTCTTGAAGCTGCGTGCCTCATTGAGATTACCCACGGTAACCGTGTCAACACCACCCAAGTCTACCCACCATTAGCACGAGCATCAGCACGTTTACCCTTCCTGGGTCATCCTAATCATGGTTCCAGGCCCTGTGCGACAACGCCAGGCCGTATATCGCAAAGGTGACGAAGGACAAAATTTCAGAACTGACAAGAGATGGAAAGTACCATCACATCCAAGGTATTCATCTGGCCTAGCACCATACGATTATCATTTATTTCGGGCCTTCGAACGACATCTGAAAAACAAGAACGTTGACAACCAGCCTTCGCACTACATGGAGGTGTTCGGCTTTTCAGCTTTCGGTCACCCGCACTCTGGAAGAGAGAAGTCGATAAACTTTCCCCCAGATGGGGAAATGTCATTGACAGCAACTGTGATTATAATGTAGACTGAGGTTGTGAATGAAAGAGGAAAAATAATTTTAGAAACTATGTCAAAAAGTGCGCAGGACTTTCTGGCCAACCCAACGCTCTAAATTCTGAAGAAGAAAACAAAAAGTTGTAACATGACTTTACAGGTAATCTCATCTACGCGCTACTTCCTCTCTTTCCTTCCGGTATTAAATGGGCTATGCTGATAGCTCGATTTAGCACAGGCTTCGGTGCAGGTGAGCGGTGTTTTAGTCTTTATTACTAGTTTCGTTAACCTTTCCAACTTGAAGTACAATATTACTTATTCACGATTACAAGCGTAATTGCAATTGTTCTTCTTCTTTTTTTTTTGGATGGTCCCAAAACTCCCTAGCGAGAAATTCCGGTGAATGCTGCTTCCAAGCGCTTGCAAGGAGTTCGGATTCTGCAGTCGTGGTTCTATAGTAATACATATACATAAGCTTTGTCTTCTGCAGATGCCAACTAGAATGATTATGATTGCATACGTGAGCGAGTGTTCAATCACTGGCAATTGGTGTTTATTTACAGTGAACTGCAAACGGCCGTAGACAAGAAGCGGGACCGCGCGCGGCGTTCTCGGGCAGGGACACAGGGGCTCTGTATGCTGGCTCTGGTTGTCTGCTTCTGTCCCGAGTGCCACGCCGCAGCAAACAACCAAAGCCAGCATGCAGAGCCCCCTGTGTCTCTGCCCGAGAACACCGCGCGCGGTTCCGCCTCTTGTCTACGGCCGTTTGGAGTTCACTGTATATTTTAAGATTCAAGCACGTAAACAGTGCAGAACATGGACTTGATCTTGGAATAGGACCTAATTATAGTTAAGTTTTTTGGATTATATGTCAATCTTTAGTTTTCGTTTCGTGCACTATCCTTATACGAAAACTAAATTGTGCTACAAGTTTCCCTCTGCACTCATCAGTAAGGTAAAGGAAACTTATAGTCGCGTGTATATGTAAGAACCTCTCCGATATTTAGGAACTCTTGGAGTTCTGCGAAGTTTCGTAGCAACAGCAAGCACTCGCAGAAGTCGTATTCGGGCTGTATCGCTGGGAACAGCCGGTTTTACTTCTGGTCTGTCTGTAGGTCCAGCCATTCAGGTACGTTGGCGGATTTCCTTTCTAATTTCCGGGCGGATACTCAGGAAAACATGCAGAAAACTGAACTGCTAGCATAACGAGATTCATGACCTCATACAAAATGCTATCTACTGCAGTCCTTTGATGGTTGAATGTACTTTGGCTGAGGTGAACGGTCGGCTAGCATTGTACATACCAATATTAGGATTATATCGTCATTCTGCTACGGTTATTCTGCATTCGCTTAACCTTGGCAGCGGCTCTTCCTCAAGCTTGTTCCCGAATGTTATGTTTGCATTTTAAACAGAGATGTTGACTTGCAGATTTGCTTCATACCGCTAGGAAGGGAAGGCTTCTACATCGGGCCGGTAATCTTCAATATGTACACGGCTGCGGCCTTTTTCATGTTAGTTCATACATTCCTCATCCACCACCAGCGGCTTTCCGCGAAACTGTTTTCTGGCTACTCAGAACCCCAAGAACAACTTGTCAGCCCTCCTAAAAAAGGACTAAAACAGCTTGCAAACAACCTTCTATCTAGCAAGTCGTTGCCGACAAGTCCGACGTGATCATGTCATCCAAATACAAGTTGTCGATAAAATTCTCTCTCAACAACTTGTAAACAAGGAAGAGCGAAAACAGGTTCTCGGTCGGCAACCTCCCACAAGAACAACTTGCTATCAAGCTTTTTGTCTGCAAAGTTTGTCGGCAAGTTGACGACAAGTTACAGTGAAAGCAAGTTGCAGGCTAGTTTCCTCACCCGTGTAATACACGACGTAGCCATTGAGGAAGCCGGACCAGTGTTTAGCGTGAAAAACAAAAATTCTCTGACATCAACTCGTCGCCAAGGAGTGTCGCAAGCAAATCGTCGACAAGCCAGAGCCGTTAAATTGTCGGCAAAAAAAGGTGGAATCAAGTCGCCAACAAAACGTGGAACCGGCAACTTACCGGCAAGAAATGGTGACAGAAAGTTACCGAAGAGTTTACAAGGCAGAAAAGATGTCGTCAACGTAGGGTGAAAGCAACTTGTCGACAATTTTTAGACGAACAAATTTCAGATGCGATCAGAAACGTGCCCGTAGAAGGCTTCCCAGCAAGTTGTTCTAGGGGTTCTGAGAACTAATGCACGTGTTCACCACCATCCTTGTTGCATAAAAGGAAACGAGATTATAGGGCAAATCCAATTGCGAGTACCCCTTTCAGGTTTGGTGTCAGCATTCTTTCCATTATTCTTGTGCAGACGTTTTTTGTGGAGCACTACGTGGGAATAATCAGTGATGAGGAGAAAAAGGGTAATTTTACACAAAAGAGGGTATCATTGAGGACCGTATAACTCACGATTTATCCACGTTTAGAAGACCCATTCCTTGTGATCCCCAAGTTCGACCGGATAGCAGTACTTTTGTTGTTTTATATGTGGTGGATGTTGTGCGGCGTTGCCAGTACAGAAGGGTGAGAAAACGCATTCTCAGGCACATTTATTTTTTTCTTTGATGATGATTTGACTCAGCCTCGCCGCTCCTATAACCATTGCCATGTACAATTGGACCAATGAAGAGGCAATCCTGTACAATGGAATTGTGCAAATCGTTTCCTGTGGAGTATCGACAATAACGTATACTCTTATCGGCTCTACGAGAATCGGAACGTGGTATGTTACACTCATACCCCGAATAAATTGGTGAGAACATGGAAATGAGACTTGGGAGCGTTTTTTTCCAGGGATCGACGGCTTATACTTGCTATGGGACTGTCAGGATTCTTCTTTGCTCATTTCTGTCATTATCCTCTGCCGTTTTATGAAGGACCTCTTACAAGACCTCCTATAGGTGAGGAAAAGCAGGAATGGAAAGGAGACCTACTGAGAGTTAGAGACACAACAAAGATGTTGGAAGAAAAATTGAGTAAATGAGTACACCCTTGGAATCGTGTCCAGGAATATTTTTGACACTTTCCTTGACAATTGAATTCTGTTTTCACCCAGAGAGGTTGGCCTTTTCGATCTTCTTCAATTTTAATGTTCACAATCCTCGTACGTTCTGCACAGTAAACTCGCTGTCGTCCGAGCGATGTCTCTTCTTATTTATTACATAGGTTAACCATGTGAATACATTACACAGTACAGATACAAGTAATCAATTGATATCATAGTACAAGTATGTTAATATCAAATACTAAGGGTTGGTGGGCGGAAAACATCACGAGTTTGGGTTATTTTTCCAGGTACTCGCCAATTGCCATTTTGTAAAGAGAAAGTTTCACTGGCACTCTTTTGTTTTTGCTAAACTTCAAGTAGTCAGAGACAGCCCTGTGAGTAAAGAGTATGGAAGAGTCCCTCAGTTCCAGGTGCCAAATTCAAAAAAAAACTACTTAAAGGAAGCAGAACACTAAAAATGATCAAATAGAGGAAAAATTAGTTAAAAATTGGGATTTCGCTTAAAAAATACTTTTCGAGGAGTAGACAGCTATGGATCACAAAAAGGAGAAAAACAAGCTGAAGATTTATCTCAGAATCTGATATTTTCTTCTTCAAAATCAAGTGTAGTTCTTTTCCATTTTTTTTCAATTTTCCATCCTCTTGTGTCCATCAATTTTCCATCATCTTGCATACATCTCCGATAAGCATACTACTTCTACATTTCAGTAAATGGTACAGTTGTTGCGGACGCAGGTGGCTGTTCTTACCAATACGATTGGTGCGACTATACTCCAAGGTATCGCGTGTTTTCCCGCTGCTTTTTTTTTCGAGCATGACAACACAACAATTCTTAGGGTTCCCATGGGGTTGTATCTGTTCAACTTCGGAATTCTACAAGGAATGGCTTACCCGCTGATCTCAGCGCCCTCCAATACCTTGCTGTCTGAGATACTCGGACCTAGGAAACAGGTTCTTCCACATTTCATCTTCAGGACTGACCAAATCATAGGCATACTTCTAATATGTTAGGAATATTAAATGCGTTTGCAGGGCACCATCCAAGGACTTTTCGCCTTTACGGGTAGCATGGCACAGTTTATAGTGCCAATATTTTCGACGTAAGTGCATTTTTTCATCATTGCATCCGAAAATTGCAAATGTTTACCTGTGTCAGTACAATGCTGCACATTTAGGAGCTTATTCGAGATGTCTGGCTACAAATACATCATGGTCTATCACCTTATCATCATTGCATTCGCCGCACTCATGGCATTCATCCTGAGGAAGAGACTCGTCCCACTCGAACTCACACCGACCATTGGCAAGGCGACCAAGTACAAGCGAGGCACTTTCTACAGGATGTGAAGATCACTGTATCATCGTTGCTGTTGTGCTGACATTGTTGAGACAAACACATTGTGTACTCGATTCTGACGAGTAGCGAAAGGTGGAGAAGGCAGGAAAAATAAAAGTTTCCCCTTCACTGTTGTTACTAAAACAAACAACTAGAGTGTGCTGGCTAAACGGATCTGGTTTTTTCATAGGTACAGAGATAGATGTGCTGGAAAATCCAGCCAAATGAGGACATCACCGTAGGATCATCCTTCCGAATGCAAAAGAAAAATGGCAGAGAACAATGTGGGGAAAATTACATTGAAATAAGCAGCCTACCGATGGTTTCGATAGTTGGATTTGAGTTGTCATAACTTGCCCAAAACATAGCGCCATTACTCAAGTTGTGTAACGCTTCGAACCAACGTCCTAAAGAAATGAAACTATTCCTTTTGGATCCCATAAAATAGGAGAGCGTTCGAGCTTGAATATAGTAGTGAGGATGCCTTCTCTACGGGTGGTGTCTGAGTGATTGAAGTTTGCGATCTCCTGCTGAAAAAAGACCATCAGCTGTATGAGGTACATAAGGTTAACTTTCATTCTCCAACAGCGGCTGTTTCTGGATCGTCTGGAGTGCGACGTACAGGGTGCGGCAAAAGTCTTTGAACAAGCATATTCGATCTTCAAAACATGAAGAATAAAAAACTGGAAAAGCTAATAGTTGCTGTGTGTTAGCGGCCCACTTGTTAACATAAATAATATTTTTGACTCCAAAATTTCCGCCACTGGTAGTGACACGGGCTTGGCAAAAAGTAGATGTGAAGTTGGCCCGGCGCGCAACTTGATGAACTGAAATTTATTTCGGCCCTTCTCCAAAGTTTCGGGAGAAAGTTGAAATTCCTGTATGGCTCTAGGAAGGCCATAGCGTGCTGAATCTAGAAACCACTTCGAAATCTCCCAGAGTAGATGTAGGGCGTCCATAAGCGAATATTTGTCTGCACCATGGCAATAGAGAAGAATACTCACTTCAAGGGGCTATTTCGTCATTCTATAAATCCACAATTATCACATGTCCATGAAGAAAGAGCAAATAAACAAACCTATAACAGCAAACCGTGGTGAATTGCTTTTGAACAAGCGAAAATAGCTGTAGTAGCGCGATTTCCGTGTTTTCATGCAAAAATTTTGAGCACTGCCAAAAGCGAAGCGGACAATGAACCTAGGAGTACCCTACCTATTTTCCAAATTTCACAGAGATTTTTCTGGCTTCCATAGTACATACAAGGCTTCTGCTATGGTTCACAGGAGTTTGGAGTGTCCTCATAAACAGATGGAGAAGTGGTGGAGGGAAAAGTACCTCCACTACCTGAGCGCCAGAACCCATGTCTCACCTGTACTTTCCGGAGGATGTGAACATACGAGAAGAGGAAACCTCAGGAATAAAAATAATTTTTGTGTTCACATCAGGTTCATGAGAAGAAAATAACCACTGGTTTTTCCAAATTCCCCCACCGTGGATTCTTAGCGAGCGTTTAATGCTTGTTCGAAGACTTTTGCCGCACCCTGTATGAGTGTGTGCAGGGGCCGTAAATTATTGTACAACGTTTGCTGGCTTCTTTCTCTACAGTGGTGACATGTTCTGTGTCGCGCTAGGTCAAGTATAGGTACGTGGAGTAGAAATAAAAAAGCAAACGCTGTACAATAACTTATGGCCCCCTGTACTTTTGTCCACTCACAGGTCACTTTTTCCATTGACAGTGAAGGAGAAACCCTTGCTCACCTAAGAATTCTTCGTTTTCAAATTGTTCAAACGGAAAAAGTTCTCTAAAACGATAGAGAATTTGGAGAGATTAACGTCGTCAAAAAAAAGAAAGAGTAGAGAAACGCAACAATGGATTTGAATTAAGATAATCCACCAATGATTGTGCAGTTCTATGTAATTTTGACATCCAGCGTGGCCGTCGTTGTATTATCTGGAACGTAAATTGTGCATAGTCAGTTTCAGAAAACGATGATAGTTGAGTATTTGTGTCTGCATTTCTCACCTGCCTCTCCAAATACGGCACTATTCCACACGTTCTCTCTTTCTATGACGTCTTCAATACTAGGTTCCAAGGTAAAACACACTTTATTATACTTTCCTACACTTCAACGCGCGCTGAAGCATCAAACCGTGGCGGAGAGTTTGTTTTGCACAGTGTAGTCTGTTTTTGCTACCATAGCGGTGATGTCCTATGTGATTTTCACTCCTCTCCACTAGCTAGAGTTCGAAAAATTTTCGCCCCCAGGGATCGAATCCTGCACCTTCAAAAAGACCCCTACAAGATCCAATCTCCTTCGCTTTTTGTGCGAATTCGTGACCGTATTCTAGTGAAGAGGGTTTAGGCATTTCTTCAACACCAAATCACTTCACAGGTAATCGTACGCTGGTAATTACAGTGGCGATCAATCATCCGTGCACTACAGAATACCGCCTGATGCTCTGCCGCGTCGCACCACCTGTACTTACGCATAAGCGCTGCGGCGCGGCAGAGTAGATGGGCTGTATTCTGAGATGCAAGAATGACATACCAGCACTGTATCTCTTCACTAAAAGCAATAAAAGGCACTAGCGCCTCTTTCTTACCCTCAATGCGCCCACCCCCACCCATAGTCTCCTCTGGGGAAATTCCCTCCCTACGCTTGAGGCTTAGAAGAAAGAAGAAAAGCTGGTTCATGTAAAATCTTTGGTGTGAGGCGTTATACCTGGAGAGGGCGGTGCAATAGCGATATGTGATTGGTCCGTCTCGCGAACTGACCAATTGCAAAGCTCGACCGCCCCGCCCTCTCCAGGTATAACGCTCCACATCCCATTTTTTATATCGACAATCCAATAAAGAACTTACGGAATTAAATGTGTTCTCCTTGCCTGCACTATTCAAAGTAGTACATAATCTTCAGAAATGTTTCGAACGCTAATTTATTCCCTTTTATGATGTTGTGTATATAGTAGGACAGACTGTCAACAGTGAAAAACAAGCACTATGCGACAGCTCGCAACAGTTATTTCTGCTCCACGCCTCAGCTATCGATCGACGCCGCCAACGCGATTCCAGTTGCACTTGCCAACCATCACATATGGGAAATTATTAATAGAGTTCTCTCTTTTGTCGCGGTCATGCTAGTTCATCCACTGGGCCAGCCACCTTCCACGTTTCGGAAAAGTTCTGGCTATCACAACTCACTCCTGCGTATATACAGTCCTGTAGGGATAGCTGGGCTGATTTCCGCAGCGCTTTCCCTACGCCGTACTGTTATCTCCGGCAGACAGGTAAGTGATTGTTATCCTAGAGGTAACCAGAGACAACGATGCGTCATGATACGCACGCTGGAGATAACAATGTGACGTGTAGGAAGCTTGTAGTAATCAAAGCACCTTTTCCTACAGGAACAAGTACTCATGCGTTTCCGGCCATCGAACGTCCCACAATAACCTTCGACTACAAGATCACCACTTGGTTTTCAATGCCATCCCTTTACAAACCCTCTGAAAAGTGAATGAACCAGTAAGGTAGTGCCGCTGCCAAAGGTAGGGTTTCCACAAGAATCGAGCGGTGTTAGCCACCAGAAGCAGCTCTCAAACTACGCAGTAACTGATCTCTTTGAATAGGAAGTCAAAACGATCCAATCAACATTATTTTTTTACAACGCTACACAAAACAAATAGGAGCTGCATGCGCGTTAGCCAGCACCATGCGTTCCACGCAAACGAAGCTCCGCCTACATTTTTTTGAAATTAATTTTTCTCTTCTGGAAACTCGATGTAGTTTGCTGTTTCATTGCATTCTTCCTGTTTGATAACGAATGGCCTTCTGGATTTTTCAGACGTCACGCCTTTCGTCCGTTTTCTCCATTTCATTACAGGTTTGCACGTATCTCCACTGTTTTTTGCTCGTTTTAACTTTTATGTACTGTTGGATTTACCACCATTTATCCATGTTTCATGATTTACCTTTGGATTTATACCCTTCAGGTTTTTTCATTGCTTTTTGCTCTTTTTTTCCATTTAATTTCTATTCCTTTTCATCCCATGTGGTTTCTGCATACATCTGAACTAATTTTTCGCTACTCTACTCGATCAATGCAGTATTCAGGTGGACTTCCGTCTCCAAAATTTAACTGCTATCCCAAGATTCCAACTATGAGGAGCACGTGAAGAACACGGGGAGGCTCATTTCGCATCTTCAGGGAAACTCTATCCTGGGAGTTATCTAATTCCTAGATCACGAAAATCGCATCCCAGAGTGTTGAAGAAACCTCGAAGAATCTCTCCCTTGCGACTGCTATCGATCGTAAATCACTCTAGACTTATCTTTTTTTCCTGAATCCTTAGTTTCGCCAGTTCTTATCTAATTAGAAGAGGTTGGAATCTGTACTCTAGATTCAGTTCGCCTTCGCCTAGAAGTCGAAAGCCTGGACTCTTGCCTAAACATACAATCGTGCCGTTTCGAGAGTGCCCTGTCCGCGGCAGCGGCTCTGCTGGCATTGGGGCAGGCAGCGCGGTCGGCACTTGACCCACAATGGATCCGGCTTCTTCAACGAGTTTGATCTTCTATTTACATCCTTAGTTGTTCTAAGACATGAGAGAGAACAATATAAGAGAAAACAAGCAATAAAATTCACCAAAGACTCTGGATTGATCGTGGTCAGCTGTTTGACCGACCGCGCTGCCTGCCCCAATACCAGCAGAGCCGCTGTCGCGGACAAGGCACTCTCGAAACGACTTGACTATAGGTGGTTCCCCCTCCCCCCATCTCCTTCTTCTGCTCACTCTGCTGTAGCTGGGGAACGGTGATGCGTTCCGCAGAGCATCTTTCGTATAATTATAGTTACATGTCCAGGTTCTAAATCACTCACAATCTCGAAAATGGAGACTTCCGTGGATGCTGCCTTCAATACAAGCTATCTACGCTCTTCTTAGCGATAGTATTTTTTTTTGTTAAAAGAATTCTCCTTAAACACCTCCACTTTTAACACAACAACTTTAAGCGATATTATTGAATCCTTTCTTGTACCCAGTCAATTATGTCGTTTAACTATCCTCTTTTTGTTGACTTCCAAGTTTCCTCCCAAGATGTACTTAAATTTTTTTGAGCAGGTTATCATGTCATCAACGAATGACGCGCTTTCACTTCTGGTTGGCCTCGCTCATGCCAGAGCAGCTGCGACATCCGCTCCAACACAGGAACAACATGTTCGTTTTGCTTTCTTTCATTTATCTTCAAGAATTACTCGTACACTATTTCATCCTATAGCACGTTATACCGCTCTACATCCATTTGATTATCAGCTTTACATTAGAATTTATTACTTTTTTTCGCTTTTTTTGGCCTTTTATACTAGAGAGCATGCTTCTACTCTGCTATTCGAGCTCCATTTACATATTATACAAACCGCTCGAGAATACACCAGTGCAGTACCCACTTCTGTGTCAGGATTCCTTGCAATTTCTGTTCTTCTGAGCTATTCAGCACGCTATCCTGTGTTAGTCTAGAAAGTATGAAGAGCATATGCACAGAAAAAAAAAACGAAACGAAACGACAATATAAAGCCGGTAATCCAAATCCGAATTGTTTTGCTGAGCCCTATTCACAATTCAGTTTGCGTACACTTTCGTTTACGATTCAGGTCGAGGAAGTGGATGTAGAGGTAGGACGCCACGACGCCAGTTCTGCCAACATCGTATTCTTCGATGAAATCAACGACGAAGGTGTCCCGATGACAGCGGATGAGATCAGTTAGTTTTTTTTTTCTTTGATTTTCGATTCCGATTGCATTTCTGTGCTGAGTGCAATATTTCCTTGGTTTTTCTTTCACCAAGTTTCATATATTGTGCAGTTGTTGGAAAATTGCAGATCGTCAACGGCAGATGCAACGAGAACTGGGAAAACTTCAGTTCATAAACCCAGGGGGTTCAATGTCTCAGCCAATAAAAAGCCGTCGATCTCGTCGAAAGATAAACGGTTTGTGGTGTCAAAAACTGTTTTGATTATGAATTCTCCCCCTTCATTGTAATGTCGTCAAATATGTTTGTCTTTAGCGAAAAATCTAATTTAGCTTCGTTACGCAAGAAATTTGCAGAAGATAAGGAGCCTGTTCAAGAGAAACGGCACATTTTCCATGACAAGAAGGGCAAACTTGTAGTGCCGGGTGAAGAAAGCGTTACGCTATGTGATTGTATGATTCCAGAGTGTCATGGATGTCACTGGCCTTGTGAAAATTGTGGAGGTCAGCTTTTACTCTACTTCAACCGTAATATTGTTTTGATTCTTTGAATTTTATAAAAATAACCGCAGCATTGCCGCAGAAACACATTGCTGCTCTCTTAGCATTTCTTACTGTTCAAGGTGCACTGTCTTGTGGGAACAGCTCAAAACTGCAGAAATTTTTCTTCAATTATACAGTAGTATCGCTTTGTTATCTTCCTATTCATGCAAATGAAACGCTACCAATTGATCAATCAATAATTTTTAAAAGTATCGGTAGCCATCTGAGGGCTGACATTTCTATTATTTAATGTTTTGTATTCCTGGGGCCGTTTTGCCTTTCCGTAATTTCTCGTCTTTGAGATTTTTCTACGTCATATCTTTTCAAAGAGTGTTGGCATCCTTTTTGTCGCCGTTTGTTTTGATTACAACGACTTTTGTTGATTATAGCAACCCAAACTTCTCAATACACTTTTTTCTTAGCTTTCCAAACATTCTTGGCATAGTGATGTGAATGAGCTTTTGGTTGCTACAATTCATATCTTAACATTCCTTTACTAGGGCGCCTATGTGGACCGATTTGTCAACAAAATCGTAAAAAATACGTGTCCTGCGTCCGAGTATTGGGCATCACACCTGAAGTCGTCGCGAACAATCCATTTGTTCCAAACAAATTCATCTAATATAACCGGTTTCGTACCTTAGATACGTGATTCACAGTTACTGCATGTACTCACTATTATTTTTGTTTTGTGAAATTTTTCGTTCATTCCTGCCTTTCATACATCATATTTTGGTTCATACGTATCTCATTTGTTCACGGTGTCCATCTTTATTCTGAGATGTTGAATGCCTGTTTTGCTTTAATTCTTTGATGATTTTTTCTTTTCTGTTATTATGAAAAATTTTTACATTAAATTATACGGATATCAGCAGATCATTCCCAAAGATTATACTTGTCTAGCCACGCAACATCAAACAAGAATTCCTATCAGTGTTGTACAGAGGGTGTCAAGTGGGAAATATTTACTGAATACAATTGGTAAGGTGAAAAGGATAGGAAGGCGTTTAAGTGAATATATATCTTCTTCGTGACTTACATATTCACCTTTGTATATTCATGTGGTTCCGTTAAGGAACATCTCGATTTCAAATTCTATAAACCATTTGAAAAGAAATTTTTCCACATGAGTCGACGTAGCTTTCAACGGCCGACTTCGATTCGTCCTCGTCCCTGAATCTCATTCGCTGAAACATCGCTGAAATTTGTTGAAGATTGAAGTAACCTATCTCAATATTCTGTTGAGCTTTTGTGAAAGGGTGGGCGTCTCTTTCTCACAGTATTTCTTCAAAATTTAAATCATTGTCTCCCATTCAACACTAACCTGAGATACGTTTTTTCTATAGTAATTGTATGCCTGTTTCTGCTGTTTACACGTTGTCGGATGGCAGTCTTTTACTTAGAAATCACATTTCTACTAACATTTATTCAGACGCCTGCAAGTTGTGTATAGATTGAAACTGCGATCTTTACCACCATTGAATCATTGGCGATTGAGAGACTCTCATGCCGATCGTTCATGCTCAAGTAAGATCTCCAGCAATTTCCAGAATGCTAAAGGTTTTTCCCTGTAGTCTATTTTATGGGTTAGTATAGTGCACGTCACATCAAAAGCAAAGTCTTTTTTGTTTTTAACGGGTGGGGCTATCACCGGCTACGTTAAGTTATCCATTTCACCCCAGCTGGAAGTTGTTATTTATCTAATAGCAGCAAAACAAGAGTGCTAATTAAGTGCTCTGGCTTATGTGAGGTGTAAACGTAGCTATAAACGTAGGGAACGGATTGAATGGAAGCGATGCTAGTGCCCGAACAACAAGTGACGACGGGCCATCTAAGTAGATAAGTTGACGTAGCTGGTGACCTTATTTGAAATAAGGTCGCTGACCAGCCGGACAGAGAATATTTTATTTAGTTTTAAAACTTGAGTTGTCGTAGTTACCAGTTGTGGAAGTTCAACCAATCGCCTTTGGCTTGAATTAATCTAAGGTTCTCGACTCCGTCCACTTATCTCTGACTGTTCTTGAAGGTCGTGCTCTATCCGTTTCGAGTTTGTCGTAACTGTTTCGGACATACGGAGTCCATCATTCGATGGAATTTACACGCTAAAGAGTACAACTTCGCTGACGCGCTTTTGTATGGAGTTTAGCTCAGCTGGAGCGGGTGTTATGGCGAAAACAGGGTTGGAAGGGGGGAGCGGGGTGGACACGCTATAAGTATTGTCGTAGGCTCCTACCTCGATGCGTAAGGCTATGCATAAGCCTAAAAGTGAGTGACCCACATCACAAGTATCAAACAGTATATTTCTCGGTATCTGAAGCAAAAGTGGTGTATCTGTTTGTTTATTTCCGAATCCGTAGTTGCTATATATGTAGTTTCATTTCAAATTTCCTTTCAGTAAAAGACAGAGCATAGTACTTTCACATTGTTACAAATTCTCTTGTTGATAATTCAGTCTGGAACTGATACAGGTCCATCTTTGATCTTTTAGAAATTGTGTTCGAATGTTTTTTCTTATCAGTTTTTTTTCGTTATCGTCAATAAATTGTTTGTTTTCATGATTTCGTATTCAGTGATCATGATGTCTGTTCATGACTCGTTCTTTTCGAATGATTTTCGTTCTGAATGCCTCTTGCTTACGTGGTGTGTGTATAGCTGCCTCTAGTCGGCCGCAATGACCACGTTGAATGTTTGGCCTGTACGACGTGCAGCCTAAATTGTGATGAATTCATTGCTCATTTTTCTTCATTACTTTGAATGGGGAGATATCTTTAACGATTATATCGCCTCTTCTTATGGTATATTCGATTCGGTCAGTTGTCGAAGTGTTGCCTTACGTGATCGCTTCGATGGTTTTATTAGATTACGGCGTTTACCCCGCTTGTGGGTTCGCTAAACGATAGCGAAAGTGGCACAGTTCTCACGCCCACTAGTTTTGTAGGTTTCCCTTCCATAGGTTGTCTTGTGTTGTTGAGAACTTGGAATTCCAAGTTAACTCTATGTTTTCTTTGTTTTTTATGGAGCTGCAACATTTTTTAGACCCTCATGATCTCGATTCCGCCTATTATCTTCTGCAACTTGTTCTCAAAGCCTCTGCATTTTTACTTTTTACAGAGTACGGGTCTGCTCTGCGAAGACAATTTATTCACTTGACTGTTTATTTTAATTTCCATGGCCAACGAGCGCAATGATCCTGACAGTGTGCCACTACTTCACAGCCAACCGGCTTCAGCAGCCAAAGTACCGGTATGTGTGTTTGATCGTAGACATACTATTTTTAAATTTTAATCTGTTTTTCTACTATGTCTCGCTATACAACATGTGGAATAATCAGTATAATTTTGCGGCTTTGTCTGCTTTGCTGGTAGATTTTTTTCGGGCATGCCATATGTTGTGTCAGTTGCTGTCCACTGTTCCTGAGCGTCCTTTCTACTCTAGCCCACAGTAAAGTGGAGATNTTCTACTATGTCTCGCTATACAACATGTGGAATAATCAGTATAATTTTGCGGCTTTGTCTGCTTTGCTGGTAGATTTTTTTCGGACATGCCATATGTTGTGTCAGTTGCTGTCCACTGTTCCTGGACGTCCTTTCTACTCTAGCCCACAGTAAAGTGGAGATTTTTTTTTGCTATAAACGTGAAGTAATTCCTTTCACGGCATCGTTATGCTATCATTTCATCTCTGAGGCACTTGTAATTTTGATTGAATTCATCTGTTTGCGGAAAGTAATATTCTCTATCTATTCTCGTTGCTCAAATATAGGTAATGGTCTTCTTTCCGCGGAGACAAACTCTTGTTGTTTTTCAATTCTCTATTGCTGCTACCCTCTAACCTGCGTTCGTTCTAGGACAGGTTCTCGTAATGTTCGGCAATCCTTTCGTTTCCCTCATATTTATCAACAGCGCTGTTCCTCTCTTTCACCATTTCATCAGTTTCTGCTAGTAGTGGGTGAAATGTTCACTTGAGACGATTCTTCCTCAGCGTTTTCAACCTTCAGCACCCACTAAGACACTCATATTCCGAGTTTTGGTTTATTCTGGGGCTTTCTGGAACGCAGGACTCATTCGGTGTTAAAGCATCGATAGCTATACGCGGCGTGCTGTGCCAGAGGTGGCCGAGAGCTGTAAACTGCCCCGTCGTTGCTTGTAATGTACACAGGTGGCGCATCTGGTCACGTCTTTGATCACAATATCTTCGACGATAATGTATGAGAGAAAATTGCGGACACCATTGCTGTGCTTCAGATTTGACGATGGCTTGCTGCACAAAACCAAGTTGTTAACAAGTTTGGCGCAAAATCTTTGATAACATGGCCGTTTGATTTCAAAGGGGAGCGAGCGAGAGAGTGGGGCCTTCACTGCTCTAGGATTCGAAATTAGATCCAGCCATGAATGATATTCGGAAAACGAATAACACTGATATTGTAGTGAGGCGCTCATTGTTATGCGTTGTAAACAATTCCTAGTTTTGACTGCTTCAAAAAAGTTATCGATCGAAAACATTCGTGTGATCCTGAAGCATTCAGGCTTTTGTTTACAACTGTTGTAAACATTCCGAATAAGTTTTCAATCCTCTCCCACTTGCAAGATAGTGTTTGCATGTAGTATTGTCTCATCTACTCATTTTTTATATGCAGACATGGTTATCAAAGATTCACCATATTTTTATATAAAAGTATGTGAGTATTGTGAACAACGTAATTATTGCATGTAATTATTGCATTCTACTCTTCTATGTTCTTGAATCGTGTGCCACAAAAATAATTTGCTTTGCATTTGCCCCATAGAAAACATAAGCGATCTTCTGTATCCAATAAGAGACTGATACTGGGGTTTTGTTATAGCTTAGATTATGATGTTGTATTTATTGGTTGTACAAGATTTGGGCAGGCTTTTGTACCACCCAGATTAATCTCACGAACTTCACTAATTATCTTCCCGACAAGACCAGTTAGAAAGAAAAATGTCTTCTTCTCAGCTGACAGGGTCAATCCGAACGTCATTTTTCTGAGAGGGGCATTTCTGAACCAAAAAAGTGCCTGAATACATATATAGATAGCACTTTATTTTCGTTTTTTTTTTACTAGTGATGTTTCAGCAACAACTGGACTTAAGCGTTTCAACAGATTTTGTGAAATTTCTCGTGGGAGGTTAAAACATAACGATGGAGCATATTTATAAGTGTAAATCTGCTGATTTCCTACTTTGCGTGGAGGGATAATTTTCCTCTATGTTGGGAACATTTTTTTCACCTATTGCTCTGTCACACGTTGAATGTGCTGTTTGTGCAAAAAAGGAAAGCTATCGAGGCTCGGAAGAATGGAGATTTATGTGATAAAATGTGCAAGGATGTTTCTATTCATTGTATTTAAGGTCAGCTGATTAATTGTTAGAAATTAAAATGTTAGTGTACAAGAGCTAGTTCAAAAAATTGATTAATTATTAATTTTCATCTATTGAAAAGTAACAGTTATATGCCCAAGCACTAGTTATCCGGGGCAGCAGGCATCATTCCGATTACCCAATGTAATTAGCGTGTTAACACCCCACAAATTTACCTGCCGTTAAGGCGCCAGTCAACACGATTAACGTGGGTAATCTCAGTGATCCACCCAGGCCGTAGTTGTTTTTCATATCACTGTAGCGGTGCTATTGTTGAACATTTTACTATCTTGGTCAATTAGAACAAATGTTTCTCATTTGATTAACTGCTTCTCTCGAGTATCAGCATTCAATGCAAAAAAAATGACAGTGTAGGAGATGGAAACCTCGGGTACATGGGGTACAGTGTTGTTTTCAAAGACAGCTTGGAAGAAAATCTGGAAATTCGCTGTCTGTTGAAAGTTTCTCGTTTTTCTGCTTGGTTCCACACTTTTATAGGTCTCTTATAATGTCATTGTTTCCACATGCGATCAATTGAAAACAATCAATCACTTGAAAAATTAATAAAAAATGTTAGAAAATAGAAATAAGATAAGTAACCTGGTCATTAATAAATCTCGAGTAATCTCGAGGGAGAACTGAGGTTCTTTGAGAGAATTGTCAACCTGCAGGCATTACAATAGCATGTTAGTTTGAGCATTGACCAACATTCATAATTTGGCTAAAATCACTCTTCAGGGTAATTTTTAATCTCATTGGCTTTTTACGAGCCTATATGGATGATACCTATGTACTTGGCAAGTGCTTCAGGAATCCGTAAAATTAGTGCACCAGAAAATATCGGATATCGGAAAAATGGTGCTATTACATATGTGCACCTGTTTTTATGCGAAGTAGGTATTCGAAGAATCAGCTTTAGTTTGCCACGTACTAACTGAAAGAGGGAGGGCGTACGTGCTTGCCCCTTATTGGGTCAAAACCCAGAAAGGTCGTGCTATTCCAATAATTGATTCGCTATGTTTATGCTTTCCATTTTGGATTTTTTGCTTTCATGCCATGATTGGATAAAAGTCGAACTTTGGCTTTATAATATTTGGTCATTTTCAGAGTAGCTTGTTTGGTCCATTGATCGGCATGCGTCTATGGATTTTTCAGTGTTTCTTCCAATGAAAAAGAAAATCCTAGATTTTGCTGGTTCTGTGGTTCAATGGAAGTACTGATTAGTATTAACCTTTAATCATTTCATGACTAAAATCCTTGACATATTTTTTCTCCTCAGAAATTAATAGCTGCGTTTTTTCTCAAGCGCTTAGATCTTGTCGGAATATCATAAATAGACCGCCTCATTTACAGGAACTGTATTTAGTGCCCTCATTTCCTTCAAGAGATTGCATTATGTGGCGGTTAGGTAGACTTTTGTCGATACAATCTCCGCGTTCTGAAAATTTCAAAGGGTCTCAGGCGTTATGCGAACCTCTTGGTGCGTTAGCAACGCATCCGTATATTCGGGATAGATGCAAGGCTACGATAGCGCGAATTCAGGATGAGCATCGCTGCCGGTTCATTCGCGCTTCTTCCAATCTGATCGTTCTCTTGCGTGCATGTCGTTCTTGTCACTGTTTTGTGGGCATTTCTAGTTTGCTTCTATTTAGCTGCTTTGTTCAATCGCAACGAGCAAAAAGCTTATTTCAGCTACTGTTTCTTATCTACACATTGGTGTAGATCTCTTTCTTTTGTGCGCCTGTCTGTAACACCTATATGATTGCCTATTTTCGCATCTGCATAAAGCTGATGGGGATTTAAACGCCTAATCTCTAAAATTTAATTTTGCCTCTGGTGGTGTATAGTAAATCGTGTTGCGATTGCTCTTGCTAGGAACATCGGAAAGGCGCATATACGTACATATATCAGGGCCTGGATGCATTATTGAGATTACCCTGGGTAAACGTTTTGACGTCTTTGCTACCTATGGCTAAATTTGAGGGGTGTCAACACATCTGCCCTGGTAATCACAATGTTGCTTGCGGCTCTGCTGTCTTTTCTTATTCTGGAATGTTTGCCTGTCTTTAGTATCTAAAATGCTTTATCCTTCCTTGAATTGTTGTCCATGATTTGTTTAAATGATGCAGCACTAGAAATCTGTCACAATCTACTGGTTTTTTGGTGAATTTTTGTTTGATGAGAAGGTTCATTTGAAATCCAGATTAGATCTTTTGACATCTATTATACCAGTAAATTGGCTTTCTGCTATTATTTTTTGCGATACATCCTCCTTTCCTTTAGTTTTGGTGGAGAATAGATGCCAAATTTGAGTCTAGGAATACCTTAGTTCAGAAAAGGAGACTTACATCATGCAGTATTTCCGAAGGAGATCCTCTCCACATCCTTAGATGAACTGGTTAACTTTAGTGTTGTTCTGGAATCTCTTCGCAATATCTACTCTACCTTCAACTGTACAATTTCCAATTCTGTTTTCCACTCCGATAAATTTACGTTATGTGCCACGTTTGCGCAGAATTGGATGCTTTTCTGGATTTTAGGCGAGGTGTTTCCACCTCTACAGATCACTGCATAAAGAAAACACGCTCTATTCCTGTTGGTGAGAGCATCAATAGTCTTCAGTTTTATCCACTGAAAAATCTATAATCATAGAAGATGATTCCCCAGCCATTCCTGTAAAGGCGCAGTTTTCAGGCGACTCGGGTTACGATTTCCTACGAGAGACCACAGTCAACGACCGGGATGCGGACGGCGATACTCGTATGGCTCACCTTGCAAAATAGCATCCATACTTTGTTAATTCGGTTAGATTATTCTTCTACTATTAGCTTATCACCATCCATACTTACAATTAGAAAACGCATCTGCAGTCTTATTCATTCGATATTTCATACAGCATGTACGTAATTTCACACATGATGTATGAAATATCGAATGAATAAGACTGTAGATTCAACAAAATTTTACAAAAAATGAAGGAGAGGATCCGGCATGTAATTTCATGCAATACACTTACAAGGGAAGGACACTAGATCAGTATGGCCTTTCGCAGCGAGATGTATATTGCCTAACGCAGGTCGCGACGATAATTTCAAATCTATTGGCGCTGTCGCGGGCAGCCGCTGATCCCGCTCTGATTGCTAGGGTCCGAATGGTCCGTTTCCCCTCCTTAATTTGTCTCTGTGAGGAGTTATACCCGTTTTCCCTGTAGGAGCGCTCATCTAGGGCGCACAGGGTCGTTGCTTCCAGGTGAGTCTTGGCGCAGTGGTAAGTTCCTCGCTGTTCAGGATCAACTGATGAAGTCGCCATGTTGATCTTGAAGAGTGAGAAACTCACCATTGCGCAACTATTCATCTGGCATATCGACCTTGCGCGCCCTACATGAGCGTTTCTGACATGGAAAAACGGGAATAACTCCTCACAGAGACAAATTCAGGAGCAGAGAAAAACAGATTTGAAATCAGCGTTGCAACCTGCGTTAGGCAATATACATCTGGCTGCGAAAGGCCATACTGACCTAGTATCCTTCCCTTGTTGGATCAAATCCATTTTCTGACATGTTAAAATCCGTTTTCTAGGTATTTATATTTTTTAGTTTTCCTTGATTTCAGAAATTCTGCACTGTGCTGATCTCCCTATTCAGGTACTCTCGCGCTCGAGAGGTTGAGCATATGTTTTTATCGACAGTTGCCGTGTTCTTCACAGAGGTCATGAAATGCGTTGTCTGTCTAGGAGTTGTACTGCACGACGAGTCGCCGAAGGGGTTTGTCTTTTGGAAGATTCTAGGTTTTCTCCGTTCTCCATAAGAATAGAAGGTATTCTAAGTACTCCGTGAATTTTGGGAACAGAGCTTTGTAAGGGGATAGGGACGATAATAATCAGTAGTCACAACAATTTCTCGGTAATTGAATACGCTAAATTGCGTACATTCAGATTCTTCCCTGCGTTAATGAATCAGGTCGTTCGACAACCGTACGACACGTTAAAAGTGTGCATTCCGGCAATGGTGTACATAGTTCAGAACAATTTGTTCTACGTTGCGGCGTCACATTTGGATGCAGCTACTTTCATGGTTCGTTGTTTGAGATGACTTTATTAGAAGTAGGTGTTAGAATTGGGGAGAATTGACTTCCATGGACTTTTCCGGATCGAACAAAAGTAGTACGAGATGCTTACCCAGCAGATCCATGTGAAAACTATCTGATTCGACGCTCTACGTAGTAAGATGGCACTGTATACACAATTTTCGCCTTGGGATCCAGAGTTAAAGAATGCAAAAGTGCAAGGCAAGGAGCCTTTGCGGGTCTTAACCATTGACAATCTGCTCATTAGCTCTTGTGTAGTCACCTACTCGGTCTCTCGCTGGCCTTAAAAATGGGCTCGGATGCATCATGGAGATTACCCACAGGCAAGACGGTAAAAATGTCAAGTTTACTCTTTACCTGGCGCTTATCAACTTGCTTACCCATGGTTGGCATTGTCTTTATCCGACTGCTGCCCATGTGTACGAGATTATCTATCCTCTCAGGAATGCATCCAAGGCATGATTGAGATTAGCTGGAGTGAACGTGTTCTCATCCCTACATTTACCGAATCATCAACGTGGGTGTCGACACATTTACCCAGGGTAGTCTCAGTGCTGACATCCGGGTCCTGACGTCCACACATCAATCTCCACAGCTGTGTCCTCCGAACTGGGAAGACGAAACCAAAAATGGTGTGTATTTCATAGAGCACCATATTAGGCAAACTTTTAGACCAACTTCGATTAACCTCTTGCATTATCCTGGTCTTACAAGAAAGCAGTTTTCTACCTAGTAAGCCCCTTGCACTTACTAGGTAGAAAACTGCTTTCTTGTAACATTTTGGGATTACTGATCCTAGATTCGTCACTGAGACTACCCAGGGTAAGCGTGGTGACGTAAGTGTTAGTGGCGGGTAATTTGAGCAGTTTACCCGGTTATCCTTGGAAATCTGAATGATGCATGCGGGCCCTGTTCAGGCGAATATCGCTGTTTCTGCCTAATAACACCAGAGTGATGCATAAGTTTTGACCCTTTGTCATAAATTTTCTTTGCAGATCACTTCTCAACTCAAGATATTCACAGCAGCCATCTTCACTGTCATAATACTGAAGCGGTCTTTGACTCGGACGCAGTGGTTTGTGCCTAACCCATATTTGGCTCCAACACACATTTTCGGTAACCACACTAGCCCTTGAAGGTTCGCTCTTGCTGTACTTTTTGTTGGAGTGTCGCTAGTCCAACTGCAAACATCTAAAACAGATTCAGCTGGTATGGAAGGCCAACGTCCATTTGTAGGTGGGTTGTGTCGCCTAACATTTCGTACATTTTTTGGGTGGAGAAGTGGTCCTGTATAAATATACTTCCAGGCTTCCTCGCTGTAGTGATCGCCTGCTGTTTATCCGGGTTTGCTGGGATTTATTTCGAAAAGATCCTGAAAGGATCTGCACCAGTGTCGCTGTGGATGCGAAACATCCAGATGTGCGTCTTCGCCATTCCAGCATCATTTGGAGGTGTCATGTGGCAGGTGAGTTCAGAAACGTTCCATGTCACTATGTCATACTGAAGATACGGGCCTTCTTGTTTGCTGTTGACTCATTGCAAGTGGAAAATAACTGTGAACAACGAAACCTCTTCTTCCTTCCTCTTCCTCTTTTTCTTTGTGAAAATTCTGAACATATTGTCCAACACATCAAGTTATTTATCGCTTTGATCTCCTATCGCATTTCGTGACGGAATAGTGCGAACAGGCTAGTGTTCTCGGCTTTCTCAATCTGCTCTAAGATTTTTCGTCTCGATAATAATCGCGCTACAGGCTTATTCCGTTTCTAGCTAGGAGTCATTGTTGGGTTATTTTCTACACAGGAATGCAGTGATATTACCCTTGGTAAACGCGTTAATGCACACAAATTTACCCTTCACTTAGCATCTATGGACATTAAAATAATAAAAGGTTACCTTGGTGATTTTAGAAAAAGTTGTTTAGAGAATGTTGCCTATTTGCCGCACGTGTACGTTTACCTGTATGTTCACCCAAACGTGACGTCTACACCCAGCTGCTACCGGTCGGTGATCATGCCTATGGTTATGAGATTACCCTTACTTTCAGTGGTGCATACAGGTCTTGCCGTTGCTCTTTGCGGTATAGGCAACATCCTATTAATTTACTTTCCTTGGTATTGGGATAGTGAGGCAAGAGTGGGATATTAAATCTTCGTTTCATTAGTCTCTGGGACTTCTGTCTGCAAAAATCTCATAAAAACTCGTAAATACTGGATAATTCAGGAGATTTGACTGAATTTGTCTTTCAAATTGAACAACGACTGGTTGTTATTGAGAATGGTCACCCTTCGATGTTCTCATTTGGCGGGAGCTAAGACTCATCTCCGTAATCAGCTTACGAAAAATTCCATTAAGAGGTCATCTCAATAGTTCATTCTTCTTTTTGAAACTTTTATCTCGTAGTGCAATTAAGACACGCTGATTCCTTTTTAATTGGTCACTCACGCGGTAAATTTCTGGAGATGTTGCACAAAATTTGACCAAAGTTCGCCCTCACTGAAAATTTCGACGCTGGAAATTACGTTTGACGGAATTTCTGATCTGGTCTTCATCTGAGGAATGGGGCTGCTTCACCCGAATGGGTCGAATATGCAGGCTTATAAAGGTATTCTTCTATTGTTTGGTCTTTACCGGACTGGTATTAAAATGAAGTGTTGTATGAAAAAGGAACCGTGACACTTTCCAAACCCCTAAACTCTTAGACCCAAAAATTTGAGTGAACGCTGTCTTTGAGAGGCGAATTGCATCTTTCAATGGAAACCACAGGAAAAAAACAGCAACATTCATCGCGTCCAGAGGAAACTTAGTCGTCAAGTTACTTGATGGAATTAGTTTCAAAGAATATGGTAAACAAATACGTCAGAGAAAAAGATTCTGCGTACTGGTGAGATTTGGGAAGTTTTTTTGGCGATCATTCTGTTTAATCTACATATGCTGCTGGGGGTTGTGGCGGTGCCGACTTGCCCGAGATCTTACCCAGTGTCGATTGAAGTAAAAATTTGATGCTGAGACGAATGATGCGCATTGTGTCATTTTTTTCTTGTTTAGAGCTCATCAGAAGTTGGTAGTTTTTGTAGCATGTGCTGTCGAAAGTGGAATAGGAAACCTTTTGAGATTTTTTCCGATTAATGTGCTGATTGATTTACGGAGCCCTAGTGTTGCCTGTTTGTAAGCTGGTAAGCAAAGTCGTGGTTATTAGCTGAGCTTCAGAAGGGCCATTTTCTTCCCTTTTGAATTTTCAGGTGCAGACTATCAGTTCCATTACGCTTCAAATAGAATTTCCTTTGATATTAAAGCAGAAATCAGGAAAACCTGTACGACTTTACATCACAGCGAAAGCCATGATGAGGTCGAGGTGGAAGGAAATATCCTTGTGAAGCTGTGAAGAAGACTGGGGCATCCCCAAACTCATGAAAGTGGAATTCCGTGCTGAGATAACCCATTTTCGCTCTAGCCTCGCTCGTCACCTTGTTACTTCCTTTTGTATGTATGTTGGGAATAGTATGAGTATTGATCGGAACGGCTCATTTATAAAGTGAGAAGGCAAGAGACGTTAGAATGCAAATGCATATTTGTCGTTCATAGTATTTCCCTTGATCGACCGTTACTCGAGTACTCTGTCGATTTATTGATGGGAACAGAGAAGAAAGTAATCATATACATATTTGTTGAGGGGTTCTATAAAGAAACAACATGCTAGCAGGAGCAGTCTCCTCTCAGTCCTAGTATCATTGGAATGGACAAGCTTTGACATGTTGCGCAATGCCAGGGTTGTAGAGGACGGGACTGCCAGGACATGTGGAGCACTCCAGCCAATGGCCTCAAAGATTTCTTTCTAAAATAAAATTCTCTTCACTTTTGTGACTTCTGGTGCACAACATTGGAATCACTGTTACCAGAAAAAAGGGAATTTGTTCTCCAAAAAAGAATCAGAACGAATTTGAAGGCTAGTGAGGTGATCTATGAAAAGAATTTTGAGCTCTACATATGCAGGCTTGACTTTCCGGGAAACACCCACGAGTGATCTCCCGTCAACTTATCGGACTGTTTCTTGATTACGCTTCATTCGATAGTAGCTCAATGCTCACAGTTATCTTTGTCCTTTTTACTCTTTTTAGTAGCTTCTCTTTCTTAGCATTCTCTCTCTCTTCTTGCTTAAGTCTTGCTTTGTTCTCTCTCTGGTTTCTATATATCTACAGAACCTTAGGTTGTCCATTCTTTCTGCTTTTACTGGAAGAGAAGTGTTTTCAGGATGGAAAAGTTGTCCTGGAGCATGGACTACTTTACGGATTCGATTGGGTGGTCTGGCTGACGGTTTTGTGGTATTGTGTAGGAGGTAAGTGCTGATTTGTTCCATTCCATTATGATGCTTACACCTTTGACCTTCATAGGATTATATGCAACATTTCTATATTTTATCTGTTGGCTAGTTTTTCAAAGCATTTTTCCAAATTTCTGTCTTTCAGGACTATCAGTCGCCGTCTGCATCAAATACGCGGACAACATTGCCAAGAACTTCGCAACATCCGTGGCGATTATCCTCGCCACGGTCGGCTCCATGGTGATCTTCAACTTCCAACCATCGCCGCTGTTCACGTTAGGAGCTGCGCTGGTCATCTTCAGTATCTTCATGTATTCATCGTCACAATCCATGGTGTCAGTGTTTCGGCGGATCGTCAAAACTGAAATGTTTGTGTAGTTCTCCGTCGAGCTTTTAGTACTATGCTTTATGTAGTCGCATTTATCGTTTAGCACTTCACCATTGTTAGGGTTTCAACAAATGTTTGTTTACGAAGTTGGCGAGCGGCTGGGATCGGGTCGCCCTCGCCGCGGCACCGCTGTGCTCTGTGTCCCTGCTTTGCCGTCTTTGACATCTGACACGGAGTTCTCACGCTAAGCGACGCGGCTGTTTGCTTTGCTCGAGTCGATCAGTTGTCCCGTCTTTGGCTGGAGATCTGTCGCTTAGAATAACATAAGCGCGAGCAAGCCGTCTGCTGCATCCCTCTACCAGTTAGTTTCTCCTTGTGACTTTTTAGTCGTTTTACTAGCAGTTCTTCGCAGTAGTAAGTAGCTAGCAAGGTTACTAATACTGAGTGATACCAGTACTGCAGCATAATGTTTGCGTAGACATCCCTCCCACGTTTCAATCCTTAATTGGGATACCTTGGACCGAATGCAAACCGATTAGTTAATGCTATTAATATCAGGTTGGTCCAAAAGTTTTGCACCAGACTTTTCTTCGATCCAGAATTTCTTGGTCATGAATTGAAATTCTTTGGCAGTAGAATGTAGTAGAATGTTCTATACTATTATACTTCTCTACTATGGAAATTAGCAGACGCTTTTCCATCCGTGAGCAAGAATGTCATGATTATTTAAAAAAGGCGTTTGGTGCGAGACTTTCGGACCAACCTAACAATTAAGGATTCGATTTGAACTCCGGAAACTCTGGGACTGCGAAGGGCCTACAGCCTCTTCTTTTTTCGGGGTTGTGTTATTCTCTTGTTCGAATACTCGAACTTTCTATTTATTCGAAACCGAATAGTCGAATGTATCTAATGCGTCATTAGGTCCTAGATATGTTAGGGTGGATAGCTTCATGTTAATGGGACCTTTTTACAGCCTTGTGTCAATTTCCTGTACTTTCCCCAACTCAGCTCATCCCCGTTTCTATCGCGGCCAAAATCATTCTCTCTGCAATAAACAGAAGCTTTCCAGCACTTTTAGCCAACCAGAAGAATTTGAATTTTTCTTCTGGATGTAGTCAAAACTGATTTTGTGCAGCTTGTCGACAAAGGCCTTTCCCGTCCCAAAGATGTTGGGCAGCGGGTATGCGTACTTCTCGAGAAGTATAGCACCAAGCATTGCCATCGCCTAGGAGACTTCACTTTTGATACGTATTGATTGTGGACGGTCCAATGCCGGCGGCTGACCATCCACAATCGATATGTATTGAAAATGAAGTCGCGGCGGCGACAGCGTTACTAGGTGCTATACTTTTCATGAAGTATATCTACAGCCTTATTTCTCGGCTGTCAGTCAAAGTTCTCAGCAGAGTAGTACTACCGAGTCTTGTATAAATCCTCTGGAATGTGGGAAAGAAGGATTACTCTCCCCATGCAACGATTTTTACATGACTACTTACGCTGTCGGGTTGTTCAACACATTCGAGACAATGTGCTCAACCGGTTGACACGCATGGTGCAACGCGTGGGACCGCGTGTTCAACCGGTTGAGCACAAATGTGTGCTTAAGGGACTGCCCGTGTCCCACGCGGCGCACCATGTCGAAAGTGTAAGGTCGCAAATGTGTTAAAAATTAGGTGTGACTGAAGTTTGCCTCCCCTTCAACGACTGCTTAGTCATTTTATTGGTTCCGCGCCATCATTTTCTGGCTTTAGCTATGCTTCCTGTTTCTGATTCGCTCTCCAAATATGCCAGCAATTCAACAGCTCGCTGTTGAAACGTGGCTTTGCTTGCACAGCTGCACCGTACCTCTGACGCGTAGCTGGAATTGCGCAGCTTTGTCTGCTCGTTCCAGCTGCCCGTTATGTCCGTCGTTATGTGGGTTTCATTTGGGTGTTGGCGGCTAATTTTGCCTCAGGAATCGTCCTCGATTCTAATTTGTTGGCAATTCGCGACGTTTCATCAGCGAAACGTCCCATGTGTGAAATGACGGCCTTGTTTAACAGCCCATATCGTGCAGAGCTACGTAGCATTACAGCGGCGGTGGGGGTGTTCTGTGCACGGGCTTGTCGCCGAAGTGTTCGCCGATCGCTCCACAGCTTCCTTCGCATATTTATCCACTAATTTTCCCGGGTCTCAACTTTCGGTCAAGAGCCGTTCATCGGTCGTTCCTTCTCTTTCTCTGCTCTCTCTGGCAGCGTTTTCAGGACGCACAGATTCAATGCCGATCTGTTCTTTTTGTTCTGTATGCGCATTGCAGTGCCCATTTGTTTGTATAGCTTTTGCGTGAAATTCCCGGTGGTTTACGCCATTGGATCGGAACTATTCTTCAATCACTGCACACATTTTTGTCATATCGTGTGTATTTTCTTGAAAGGGCCACCAGCAAAGGGCCAACTTTCCCTTCAGCCTGGATGTGCCCATATCTACTGTGATACTGTTCGAGTTACTCTGTGATGATTAATTATGCCCTTTTTTGAGATTTGACCGCAGTATTATGTAAAGATTACATGTTTCTGTGATTGCCTTATGTTGTTTTTTGTCAGATGCTTTATGGTACATATTTAGAGAGATTAAATTATTTGAAAGAGATTTCGCAGTGAATTTATTATTTCTGTTACTAACTGTTTAATATGGCTAACACCCACGTTCAACGTGAATGCTTCTCCGCTTCCTCTGTTCATGCTTCTTTCTGTTTTCAATTTTTTTGCCATCAGAAATGGCATATAGAGCGTTATTGCATGTCTTACTAAGAGCAGAAAAGCATATTCACACTACTGACATTTTCTGGCTTATTCATATTCATTTTTTAACACATTGCGGACCGAGGGCATTTTTGCATGGCATGCGTTGGTGGCCAGAGGGCATTTTTCTGATAATTCACCATTTGCGTCACCTGACGACAGACGAACGTTTTATAGAAGAGCGTATTTCGCGTGATGCACCATGTGCATCACTTGGCCACACGGAGACGAAAGGGCGTGATGCACCATGTGCATCACATTGTCCGCAATGCGTTAATTGGCACAGGGACGTATGTATTTGTACCTATTTGTTCACTTATTTGACCTTGCTCCATGTGATAATTTGTCCTCTTTTGAGCAGTTTTGCCTTGAAAATTGTTTGGTAACGGCCAAGTCAGTTGCATTGTTTTGCTGTTTCTATCCTAGATCAGCTTCATGTCTCTGCCTAATTTTAGAGAACTTGCCAACTTCTTTTCGCCTACTCAGTTTCAGTACTCACCATTCCAAACTAAAACTCGAATGCTTCATTCCCCCTCGTCAAGAAAAGCATTAAACAAAAAAGAAATGGACGCCTAAGCTCCGTTTCCTTCCTTCCACTAGACGGAGGCATAAGAAAAGAATAAGACTTTCTTCGGAACCTGTCAGTAGTGAGGGAAGGTCTTGAAAAATAGAATAAAAGACAAAAATTCTATCAACCTTTACGTTTTTTATGTGCTGATTTTTCTCCTCTTTCCTAGTTCTCCCCGAAGTCGCAGCGGACCA
Source organism: Ancylostoma ceylanicum (assembly GCA_000688135.1). Classification (NCBI taxonomy): domain Eukaryota; kingdom Metazoa; phylum Nematoda; class Chromadorea; order Rhabditida; family Ancylostomatidae; genus Ancylostoma; species Ancylostoma ceylanicum. The sequence goes on along the minus strand of JARK01000227.1, from coordinate 11,320 downwards.
TCGAAGTGGGTCTCAAAATTGGGTAGTTGAACAGATGTCGTATTGCTTTGATTCCACTCCTCACCCGGCGATGCTTATGTTTTATTTGGGTTGAACGAAAAAAATATGCTATATGATGAGCAAAAAGCATTGGAACAGATGGATGTCACATGTAATCACCTCGAATTCCTTTTTTTTCTTTCTGAAGGCTTCGTTCAACTTTGTAACGAAATTCACCATCTAATTTGCTGCAGCTATTGGGTAGTTCGCTGATCCCTTCCCGTTACCATTGGAAGCTGTGTTTCGGGATAGAAATCTTTGGTACCAAAAAGTTCAAGTTAGTGAACTCTTTATCGCAGAAGAGGTGGCATGTGTCAGTGAATGAGTGTTAATAAGCTACACACCAATATAGGCTAGCTCAGGGAAATCAGGGGAGCGAAAAACTCCGGTTGTTTGGGACTGTTCGCTATATCCAGGAGAAGTGAACCATTGTGGGGGTAAAGGGAGTTTAAGTTAAGTGTTGGTTTAAATGGGGCATAATTTGATGGTGTTAGCTCCTTTCTGGTCTTGGATGCACAATGGAGAGCAACCTGGGTGAACATGTTAACGCCCGCGTTAACGATGGGTAAATTTCTGGGGTGTTAACATATCCAAGCTGGGTAATCTCAGTGATGCATGCGCCCTCTGATATGCCTAGACATGCTAGTAGCTGTGCTTGTTCTGCCCGAAAGAACAATTTTGGTTAAAGCATTCTCCTCGCGTGATGATGCCATGCCGTCCAGGGTGTGGCATCTTCTGAAGCTTACAACCCCAATAAAATGCATTGCGCAGTCACTATTCAGAACCTCAGTACTGAGAGCGCCCCCCCCCCCCGCCCTCTTTCATTTTGCCCAGAGATATCCCACAATTTGTTCATCATCATAAACACCATGGTCCGGATGCATCATTGGAATTACCTATGGTAAACATGCCGACATACCAAAAATTACTATCTATCTGGCATCCACGTTCATCCGTATGTAACGTTGTCTATACTCAGCTGTTACCCGTGGATAGCCCTTCCCATGACTATGTTTCTTTCAGTCGTGCGTCGTCCGTGTCCAGAAGCGGGAATTGAATAACTCCTGTAGAAAAAACCTTTTACTTCTACTAAATGTAATGATTTGCTTGTAAATCAAAGAAGTGAGCCTCTGAAGACTGTCACTGCTGTGAAATACTATGAAGCCGAGTGGATTGTAGTGAGAGCTCTATCCATACAGCTTTACGTCAACGACAACTGATTCCACGCCATAGCAATCAATTTTTATGGTGTGGCACAACTTCATTGTTATTCTTCCTGATCAGTTCCACAAGATGTGAATAGGCAGAGAGTCTTCGTGAATGTTTTCCTAAAAATAGCTCCACGATTTCCCTCTGTTGAAGAGTGCTAGTATTTTAAACAACTCTTTTCTTTCATGTATACGTACGTATGTATATGAAATTGAAACTGTGAACCTAGTCATTCTGTGAAGCTAAACTTCTTCCTGAGTGCGGGGCTTCTGAACTCTGCCATTCCAGCCGTCTGTTTTTCCTTGCTTGATCCATTCATTCACACGCGGTCATTTTCCAGAGGGAGCGGAGTCTTTTTTTTTTGTTCTCCTCTTATCAATACCTTTTTAGTGAGGAAACTGAAAGGCTCAGTCTGAACTTGTTACTGGATTTGTGTAAGAAATGATTCTTTCATCATTTGATGACGTCCTTCCAGGTCATCTCTTTTTGTGCTATTTTTGGGAAAACTGGTCAGTATTTCTTTTTCCATTTCTAGCTCACATACTGTGCCTGCGATATAATTGCAGAGGATACTATAGGAATGCATGTTTCCACTCTTAAACTTTCCAAAGCAATAACCGGCTAGATTGCTCCATCCAGCAAGAAGAGAAAAAAAACCACAACCTACATATATAAAGAAGAAGCCGAAAGACAGCTACGATACTAAATAAACGATACTAACTACTAAGAAATAACAAGCAAATAGGATACTGGCATTCTGTCCGATAACGGTTTCTGGTACATTGCATTATATACATTATTTGTTACTAGTTTGCTCTTAAGTAATATAAGCGAAAATATTACATTTTTACGATGCTTTCCTGCTTATCCTGGACACTACAAATTTTTCTCTGTAGTTTTTCTGGATAGATAGATGATTTTTAGTTTTAAACTGTAGCTCATGTACTGTTTCTGTTTGTGGTTTCGGAGTTTGATCCGCTTTAATTGATGGCGTATTTGATCGCCCCCGCCTCTGCCAAACATTTCCTCCGTGATCAAGTACCTGCTGCGCTCATCACTTTACATAAACTCTCCGAGTATTCGCTCAGACCAGTTCTATGGTTGCGTAGCACTTCCTTGTCAACGACCCTTCCATCCTTCTGCCCTAACTACTCGCCAATCGATGAGCTCTAACATCTGCTCGTGTCCTGTTATCTATCGGGGTCACCGCTGTCTGGCACTAACGTCCAATTCTTGCGACTGCCATAAATCTTGTGCTTTTTTGCCTCACTCGGGAGATTCTTGAAATTTCCTTTGTATAGCAGCTGTTTAGGGGACCGAGGAGTGGATGTTGTAACAGTGGGATTCAGATTAAAATTGAATTGCTGGTTTGGATTTTGCGTTCATCCCATTGAGTAGTCATGGACGTTTTCGGAAGCAGCTGCTAGCTAAAACTTCATTTTTGTTTACTTATAATATTTACTTATCGGTTGGTGCTTATGCGTCAAGAATAAGGCCCCAAACATGCCTATTACCTAGCACCCACTACTTTTGTTTACCCATGCGTGACGTTGTCAATACTTGTTGCTACCCATGGGAAATCACACTCATGGGTCTGAGATGAGCCATCCTCAAAAAATTTTTCCAATAATGCGTAAGGTAAAGAAAAGACCTGTAGACATCACTAAGGTTACCCAGGGTAAACGAATTGACGCCCATGATGTTAACTGCGTATGTGTAAATTTGCGCATAGGTAGCGGGTTTACCATGAGTAATCTCAACGATGCATGTGGTCCCAGAAATGAAAGGCACTTTAAAGCTGAAGAGTAACAGGTAAAGAAGAGGAACCCTAACGAGGGCCAAAGTGATGGTAACCGTTTGTGAGAGTAAAGCTTTACTCTTGAGTAAGGCGGCATCGCTTGCTTGTTCTTTTTCCTCTAGAGCTAAGAATTCTCTAGAGCCTTATTGACACTTGTTATTCATTTGCTTCTTTTCATTTTTGTATCTTCTTCTATTTCATTTTGTCCATGTATACTTCGTTTTTCCATAGGATCGTATGAACGTCAGGAAGTGGTCATTTCTCTGCAGTTCCCATCAATATCTCGTCATGAAACACGTCGTTAAGTGATCATGACGTTCCTGCATGACGAAATGTCTGTTCTTTGCGATTTTTGAGCGACGAGTGAACGACCACGAAAACATCGTGGTATGCGGGAAGTGAATGAACAAAAGAGTTGTTCAGCCAACGCTTAGCATGCTTCATTTCTTTGCTAGATGCAGGGTTCGTTTGCAATGCTCATTTTTTAGAGATCAGTTCGCATGAAGCTGAAAATGTTGGTCTTGACATGAATAATTTTCTCATATCTTTCGGGTTCTCTGAAGGCTACAGAAGGGTTTTTTCATCACTTTAACTCATAATTTGTCTTCTTGTTATTCATTTCTTTACCTATTTCCTCGACTTTCTTTTCGAGAAGTGTAACTTTTGAAATGGGAGTAGTGAAACAAGGATTTAATAATGCTGATCGCTGTCAAATATGTCCATTCCTTTAGGCCAAGCAAAATAATAGTATAGATCCTTATGTTCATGTACCACGTGTTTAGATGGGTTTATGAGCAGTAACGACAATGACCACATGTGATAGCCTTACGTATACACCTTTGCTAGATTTCCAAGAGCTTTGGATTGAAGGGCTGCTTCTTCCTATCCGCACTAGTTTGGTAGAGTTTCGTGGAATTTGACATCGTTCTTTAGCCATCTAAGTGTGATTGAAATATGAGTGATTTGTGGATTACCTGTATCTGGTTTTCCGTTTGCAAGTTATCTATGAGTTTTGTCCCATCGATCATTGACACAGTTATCCTTGACTTTAGAGCCGGGTGACGACCCGGACAAGATTGGAGCCAGCGGTTTTGGATAGCATGTTTTATCCAAAGTACAGTCTTTCTTTCTTTGAAAAATTTCATTCTAAACACGTTCTACGCGTTGTTCTACGCATTCTAGCTCGTTCTCATCATTTTTTCGCTAGTGGTTTCAAATTTTTGATCAGTCAGGTCAAGTATTCGTGTCATATTCACCCTTTAATATTATCACTACTATTAAAATACGATGTTTACCTGCATTGTATAAAACGCCGCTACTCATTTCCCGCTATCCGTTATCTGGTCATTTTTGCCCGATCCGTTATCCGGGTCTTGGAAAATCTCGTATCCGCTCATCTTTGATATAAATGGGTCATGGTTTCTTTTTCCTTCCAGGAAAAGCCCTGAAGAATGCTCTTCGCTGATTATTATGTAAATAGCCATTAACTACATTTTCGGCCAAGATCTTCCGATCTCTGGCGCAAATGAAGTGCCGTTTTGTAGACTCAGGAAATTTTATGTGCATCATTTCTTTCCAAGATCAAGAGCTAGTATGTAGAGAAACGCGTCATTATTCTTAATGTCCTATTCTTGCCTGTCTGAAATGACGTGCTTGTGGCTTATTCATCTCGGTTTTTTTTAGGAGAGGCAGCGGTTTCCTTTCATTTGAGCGATAACATCTTCAAGCCTGGATTAGCTTTTTTTTCTAAGCGGATCTTGGTTTCTTTCCTCCAACGCCTGGGGCTCTGCGAATCTTTCTCGCTGGGCAGATTAGATCTTCTCGGACTGTGTTGCACTTCTTTCGTTTGCTCATCCTCTTTGGCTGAGAAATATTTTCCTGGAATGGCTACGCGTGCAGTATTACGCGAGGCCGGATTCAATCCCGGCACAGAGAAAGTACAAGAAGTTTGCTGTCGGTTCTGTTTAGAAGCTATCGCTTCGTTATCGAACATTTTGCCAGGCACCGCTATCTTCGCCCAGTTCCTCTTTTGGCTTGTTTTCGATTCACTTCGTTAGGCCTTTTTTACTCGATTTCGTTTGCATGCGCATCTTGTATGTACATTTCAATAAAGTTCTCCTTGATGACTTCTAAGAAATTTTGAATTTGCTAAGGCATTTTTAGAGAGGAGTTGGAAGGCGATAATAAGAAATTCTTGGGCAGACTAGGGGGATGGTTTGAAAAGAGCATGAATAGAACAATAGCGAGTATTGATATGTTTTTTTTTTTTCAATGCGATGAGCTACCTACAATACCTAGCCACGATCCTAATAATTTTTCGGAGACCGCCAACGTCCTTGACATACGTAGGTCCATATTAAATCCTTGATAAAGTTAGTCTTAAGACACTAAACTCGTATACAAATTAGCTCAGATCAATCCCATCGCTAAAATGAGGGGAGTTTAGCAGAATTTTCGCCCGATATGGGTTTTCTTGCATCATTGAGATCACCCAGGGTAAACATGTGAAAGCTCCAAACTTACGCACTACCCTATACTTGTTAGGGTAAAGGAATGTGTGTACCTACGTTAAGCGAACTTGATGCATCCTTGAGATTACCCAGGGTAAACGCGTCGACGCCCTTTGGCTGTATGCATCACTGAGATTATCCAAGGTAGATGCGCCAACATCGCACAAGTTTATTCATCGTTTATGTGAACGTTAACACATTTGCCCTGGGTAATCTCAATTGTGGATCCAGGCTTAGGGTTCATGAACGCGTAATCAAACAAAACCGAGCTAGCAAATCATATTTGCATCCTGGGTCTCCCAGCGTTGCCTGGTCTACAAGATAACCAGTCACGCTGACCATCGCAGNCACACAAGTTTACTCTTCGTTTATGTAAGCGTTAACACGTTTAGTCTGGGTAAGCTCAATTATGCATCCAGGGTCAGGATTCTAGGATTCATGGACGCGTGTTCAAGCAAAACCGAGCTAGCAAACCATGTTTTGCATGCTGCGTCTCCTAGCATTGCCTGGGCTATAAGATAACCAGTCACGCTGACCATCGCGGGTCTTCTTGGTTATCATTTCATGAATCCCTCTCCAGACCCTTGATATGATGCGGAATGTGGGGGGGGGGGGGGGTGTCAACACGTTTACCTTGGGTAATATCAATGGTGCATGCTGCCCTAGGTGATTAACTTTACCATTAGAGTAATCATGAACATGATTATGAGATCACCAATGCTTTCAGTTATGCACTTCCTGGTTATCTCTGAAGTTTTGACGATTTTCAACTAACATAAGTAATATGCCGAAATTAGATCTTTGGAGGAATTATGACTGAGTATTGTACTTTGCGAAATTTTGAAAATTGTCCAACCTTCTGCGAATTGCACTGGAGTGTTTCCTGTCCAAAGAAAGCACATTTCCTGGTAGAAATGTTTTATCTCGATTGAGAGCTATCGTCGCATGTGTACAACTTACAACGTCTTGTCACTTTTTTATGGACTAGTAGCCGTCGATGATTTGTTATGACAGATGGAATGAGGCTCGAAAGAAGCGGCACACGTTCATGTTTTGGATTACGTGAGAAGATAGGCACATTCCCATGGCGTGGGAGCCTTTATCATAAACAAATTTGCGTCTCCGTTTTCAAACATCCCAGCGGCTTCACATTCACACGCTCCCTAATGGTGATGGCGTAAGCATAATTCATGGGGTAATAATTTTCTCTATTTCTTCATACGTTTATTTTGACCAAAGACCTATTTTAAGACCTAGAGTTTGTTAAGGAAAATGGCTGATTTTGATTTGCTTGTATTGCTTTCTTTTTCTCTATGTATAAATTGCAGACAGTGTTGGGGCCTTCATCGAATTTCTATCGAAACAGCTGAGTCACAAATCGGCTTTGTTTAGAGTTAGCTCCAAAAAAGCAATAAATACAGCACTGGGTGGCATGACATCACATGGCCGACCACAGCTCAGCTTCTCCTCAATTCCATGCATAGTTTCTCTGGAATTTGCCTTAGGCAGAAAGCACACAGCTGCAAGATTTTATTGCTGTATATGCATATTTTTGCACTGGCGATGCCCCAACTCGTTTAGATGAGCAGCCGTTCAAGCATATCAGCATGGTTTTGGAAAGCGGGCTTAACGTTGCTTCACTGTCATTTTGAGTTCCTTTTCGGCAGTGTTCAAGACCTCGTTACGACTGCGATAAGAGCAATGTACAGTAGATGCGTACGCTTGTCCACTGGATGAAGGATAGACCTCGTTGTACATCCCGATGCAGCTCATAGTCAGATGCTTTGGTTTCCTTGCTGCTACCCCGCGCTGTTTTCATTTGGAGTATCCATGACTGTCGTTTTGTTGACCGGTCTCTGGGCTGGAAAGGTAGACTCTGAATTCCACATTCACCTAATATCTTGTGTCAGTCAGACCTAGACAGTTGGCCGGAACCTCCGAGATACTCACCCATTTTTCGAACTTTTATGGCTGCGTGCATCAGGTGACCAATTCCTTGGAAGGTGCCGAAGTAGCTCTGCAGAAGTTCCGAAGGTTCGTCGAGGGAGAAAGTCGATTCAGGAGACGGCCTCTCCGAAGTATTGGGAAGTTGCGACTTAGGAGTGTATTTTCAGTCGACCCTCAAACCCGGTCGATACATCCTGTACTTGAGACCGAGTAAAAACCGAATGATTTTGTTAATTTAATTAACAATTCAGGAAGCATTTTGAAAATTCATATATTCAAAATGAGAACGCCACTGTTTTCCTTGTTTTTTCATGCAGCATATTATAGGTCTCTAATGTAAGAGCATTTGAATTTTCGACTTATTCGAAGTATTCGATATTCGGAAGGCAAAGTTATCGATTTCGAATAAATGCAAAATTCGTGTGTTCCAATATGAGAGACCATTATGTATAAAGATGTATGAAGGTTAAGAAGAACCTCAGAGTTTTCTCATCCTGGAATGTCTGAATTTTTCAATTGTTTCCTGGAATGCTAATTGAAGTAACAAGATTATTCGGTTCTTATTCGGTTCCATGAATAATATGTAGACTTAGCTCTGACAATGTTTTCCCAACATCTAATCGAGTTAATATCTGCTAATCTTTTTCATAGTAGATTCTAAGGATTTCGGCAATTTTCCCTAATGCCTTCGTTGCAAATCAGCAGCATGCTTTTTAGAGTTGTTTACACAACAGACCTGTTCTTATCTGAACTGCCAGGAGTTCCATTTATCTTCTTCCCTGCTGCTGCGCTCCAACGTCTTTGCAGTTTTGAATTCTTCGACGTGCTACTTATACCGAAAGGGTTGATGGAATACCTTGTGTCATGGTGTTAACTTCCCCAAACAATTGATTTTATGGCGATTTAGAAATTCGGTTTTTTAGATGAATGGGCGAATATTTGATGCACTCCATTGAGGTCCTCGTGATAATTCTATTCCTTGATGGATGTTTTTTCGACTACGGGGGAAACGGATACTGGACTAAAAATTATTGAAAGATTGTTGATTCTTCCAGAACGCGCCACTCTGCTAGCCACTTGTGGTTCTCTGAACAGCTGTTCTATTTCTACATAGATTATAGTACAACTGAGGATGTGGGCGGTCTAAGCCGCATGTTGTTATCGAAGGTTTTGTGAAAGTGCTTTGGTTTATCAGCTGTTGGGCCTCCCACTTCCGTACGTTGTTCCTACCAAATATCGATTGTTTCCAGAAGGACAAAAGCGAAGACCTATGCGCCACTTCTCCGACAGCGTTGGAATTCTTCCTGGTTATGTGATTCTTGATCTTGTCCACGTTGCCCAGCGCTTTCCTGTTTTCCTTGTCATTTTATAATCTTAAAGAAAGCTCCCAATCCTTGGGCGTGTTCCTATAAAATGTTGCAGTTCACGTGGACATTCCGTGGATTAGGCTGGTGCGATTTATCATTACTTGTTCCTCTCGCGTTCATGTGATCATGCCCTTCTTTCAATAGATCTCCTCTCACGTCTTCTTCCAGTGTGTTGCAGTGTACTCTGATCAGGGCTTGGGTTTGGTTTCTCTCCGCCTGGGTATCATTTTATTTTTTTTTGAATATATTGCAGCCTGCTTTTTTTACGCGGAATAATCAATATCCTGTTATAGCGAGAAAGTGAAATTGATTTCTAACACCCTTCTTTCCACTATTATATCCTAAAAATGTTACGGCTCATAATTTCCAGCAAAGGGTATTTTCAGTTATTTCTAGGCTAATTATTGACCATGAATTGTACCGAACCGAAATTGTACCATACATTAGATGTATTCGAAATCGAAAATTCAATTTCGAACAAGTTGATGGCTCGTTTTTTTTCAGAAAAAAAGTGAAAACAAGACTCCTAAGGAACAAAGAAAGGGGATTTAGGATTTTCTCCCTCTTCATCATTCGGATTTTTCGGATAGGATTCTGGATAGATAATTGAATTAATTGGGTTATTTAATTTTTATTCCGTCCTACGTGTGCCTATAACGTAAACGTGTCAATACTGTGGGAACTATTAGATTTATGCATAATTACTGCTGCTTTTTCTTCGCGGCTTTTTCTCTCGTTGAAACTTGAGGTTATTCAAAATAATTTTCTTCTACGTATCTATGGGGGTGTTGGTCATTATGAGGCAAAAGTGGTTGGGCAGTGTGCTTGCGATTGGTTCAATCAAACTCTCGCCTTACCATTCAGGGCCTACTCGCACTAACTCGCGCGCGATTTCACCATACCTGCCCATGCAAACTTGAATGTGAGTGGGGACGAGTTGACGCCGAAGGGGAGAAGATACCGCCCCATTTTGCCTCATCATGGCCCACACCCTATCATTCCTATATAAAGACTGGTAAGGGTACAGATTTTTTTCGAGAGTCAGACGTGAAAGTCTTGCGAAATCCTCGGCTATTTTGGCCTATCCCGGCACGTGATGCAGCGATTGACAATGCTGAGGAGAGATCTAAAGTATAAAAAATCAGATTCCAGGCCTTATCCTTCATTCTTTAAACATCATTAATCACATCAACATGACTCAAGTTGCGGTTCATTATAGGGAGACCGCAGTGACTGAGGAAGTGGAGTGAGGGTGGGGGGGGGGGGGGGGCGCCCCCCTCGAGAATGAGTCGCCAAATATTCGAAATCATTTTACACAATGAATAAGAACTTTGTATTAGTTTGTTTTCAATTGTTTATTTTTATTATTATTTTTGGGAACTGAGAGACCGGAAGGTTTCCTACATGCACAGGACATGAACTTTGAACTTTTTTCTGATATTTTTATATTCTGTCTCCTTATTCTGGTTCCAAAATCCCATTAGAGTTTTTATGAGCAGAAGAGCACTCTAGTGGAGATGGAGTTTCAGCCCTGTTATTAGGGAAGAGTGTCTTTGTTGTTAGCATTGTTTTAACTTGCATAGATCTCACTGGCACTGCTCACCCATTTCTCACGCTTTCTCTGGGAATATGTCACATCATGTTCGTCACGTCGCTCGTTGCAAACACAGGGATTGCATGACGTTCTTTGCAAAGGCGCTAGTAACATTGCAAAGAGGCGAAAGAAAAGCCCAAAATCCAGCTCTGAGCCTGATGTTATGCAATCAGCGTTAGTTGCATGTGCTGTGAGCAGTGAAATATCGTTGACCACCTCATTCTACTTTATTGAACCTGAAAAATCGTTGTTACGCGACCTTTCATAACTAACTTCACTAAATCAATATTTATACTCTCTACTTGAGTATGAAGTACAATTAACCCTGTCTCACATGATTTAGACTTCCAGCTATCAGGTCCTCGTCGATGTTTTCAAAATTCTGGACTCTTCCCCGGTTAATCTAGTGTGGCATTGCCCAGTGTTGCCATGATCGTTGAAATAAAACAGAATGCTCCCTCCCGGAATCGAATTGAAATTCACTACACTTCCTATTTACATACGATTTACCAACCTAGGCTGGTTGTTCTATGGTAGCGCCTACATGTCTGGACAATGGAACACTATGTGAAAACCAGTTTTCGTATGTACGTAGCATGGACTTGTGATGTTTCATCTGAGGTGTCACAATTCTCTCATTTTTGCACTTCTTCCCGAGACATAAGTCACGCACCTTCGAATTTGGCCAATTGATAAAAGCAAAATGGTACTGCGGATACCAGGCTGAGCTTTTAATTTTTGTGGATATGTGAGGAGATCTTCTGAACGTTTAAACTTCTTCTTCTCTGTCATCCAATATTGGGAACAAGATAAAGCGTGGTGATGATAAAAAACCGACCTCATACGTTCCCCCCCC